>JAPDSC010137940.1:17931-29390 GCA_026290005.1 Latrodectus geometricus
ATCTAAAACAGTCAGTAATTATCTAAAAAATTATATAAAACAGTCTATAGTTATGAGATCTAAAACAGTCAGTAATTATCTAAAAAATTATATAAAACAGTCTATAGCTATGAGATCTTCTTCTTTCTATCAACAAGCCAATGGAAGATGTATTATGTATGCGATTTTCTTGTTTTATTCGATATTGGACTATTTTTGAGAACAACCAACGATCCAAATTCATCTTAAATGGAGAATGTTAGATTAAAATTGTCTTTAAGATTCTAAAGATCATGTATTGTCCGTTTTATCCTGTCTTTTTTTTTCGATACATAAAGAAAAATGAGCTTTTTTTCTGACCTATATAGCTGTCACCTCTAATCATTATTAATAATGATTGATTAAAATGTTTCGTAAGAGATTAGCGATCACGTGTTATTCATGTTGTTTTGGCTTTTTCAACAACAAAGAATATTGGATTATTTCTGTGACCAACCTACTATTTTATTTATAATTAGTGTATCGGTATGAATAATGGAAAATGTTGCATTAAAATCTCTAAGATTAGAGGTCATTTGTAACAGATGTTGCCAGCTCTTTTTTCTATGTATAGGAGATATTTGACCATTTGTGCTACAAATTCACTATCTAGATTTATAAATAACTGAGAATACTAAGGAAAATGGCTTTAAAGAAACTAATGACTGTACAGTACCCACATATTCTATCTTTTCCATACCCAATACACAAGAAACTTTCTGATTTATCATCGATGAGAAAAATATTAGTTTAAAGTGATTGTAAAAAGACCTAGCTAAATAAAATAAACAAATAATTTTAGTTGGAAATGAAAATAAAATAACTGGCGTAGATATTCATCATCTATACTCTATGCCAATAATTTTAAACCTTTTTTTGGTGGTGACACATTTTTAACGATTACAAAATTTGGCAGAACACTAAGAAAAAAATAAGTTTAGAAGTTATTTGCTTACTATTGTATAACATAATTTATGAAAATAATTTTGAATGTAAAAAGTAATATGTACTACAAAAACAACAGTACGTTTATTAAGAGATTAATTACAATGTAACAATAAGAATATTTTTAATGACAAACTAGAGCTGTCTGTTTTTTGATAATTTCATTAATATTTGTTCTTAAAAAATAACAATGCTACTCTCATATCGTTTTCTACAATTAAAAGTCTCGAACTTTATTTTGGTTTTATGTTGGTTAATACTGAAAATCGAATTCCCACAAATACAGAAAATCGTAACTATAAGTACGGGGAACACTTGAAATTTCTATATGGGGGGCAAATATTTCATTTTATGAAAGGTTACAATTATCGAAGACAGTTTTTAACTGAAAAATAGTTTCTAACTGTAAAAACAAATTTCCTTTTAGAGTACTTTTCTTTTACACAAACAAACTTTACGAGTAATAAAAAAGCATTGTATTATTTACTATAAACATTTCTAAAATTTGGCGGCACACTTTAAGAATTGGGCGACATACAAAAAAGTTGCGTCACATAGGTTAAGAATCACTGCTTTATGCAATTTGATACACATCCATCAGAAAGCATGTTAGTACTCTACTGAGTACTAATATATATATATATATATATATATAAACTTTAATCCAGTGGCTAAATTCATCACTCAGCCTTCTTTTTTTAAAGAATGCAATAAAGTTCAAGGATTAACTATCCTAAGTGGATCGCTTTTGTTAAGTGACGTCTCAATATAAAGCACACACTGTACGGCCTTTTAGTTGTATATTTCTTTTAATAACTTAATTCAAAATTTATGAAGTTATAAAGTTTCTTCTGAACACAGAAAAACTATTGAAAATTTATATGGTTGGTTAAATTTTTATGAGTTTTCAAATTTTAAGAAGCAATAAAGTTCTTCGTGAACGGTATATTTTATAAACTGCATTGTGTGAGTTATATTTTTATTACATTCTTAAAAGTTCTCCTTTTATATTCTCCTATATTTCAGTGTTACGTAATAGTATCTCGATTTAAACAAAGGAATATATACATTTACATTTTAAATAAAAAAATTTCAATTTGTTGTATACTTTTAGTTGTAAAGATAATAATCGTACAATTTTATTTCTTTAAAGTAAATTTTGTTGCATGAAGATTATTATTTGTACGAAAGTGCTACTAAATTTTGATAAATTTTCACAATTTTTTAAGTTAGAAAAAATGATAAATCATTATCCTTTGACAAAAGTAGCAATTAATTTTTAGGGTATTAAGCTTTAGGAAAATGACAAAAGCATTAAAAAAAACTCTTATGATAGTTAGAAAAAGCATGATAATTAGTTATGATAGTTAGTTGAGTGGTTAACTCTCTGACTGATAAGTGACAAGTTGTCATACCAATAATATAAAGTTTTAATTGTATAATTTTTAGGTTGAAAAATAATTTTTTGATTTATAATATTAATATTTTAATATAAAAATCGTAATGAAAAATAATGTAACATTATTATTGAGTTTTAAATATATCTTCTTTTTTATGTAATATAAAAAGAAATCGTTTATATTTTAATAAATAATATTCTACTGAAAATTTTTGTCTTTAGCAAAATTAACTGTAAAAACAAGTTTTCTTTTACAGAGTGCTTTTACAGTTATATACATGTTTCCTTTTACTGTTATATGTATAATACAAGCTTTTTCTTTTGAATAGTTTCACAAAACATTACCGTCTTCGTTTTAATAAATTTTAATATAGAGAAAAATAATATATCGAAATATGAATGTAATTTTAAGTTCTGTATTAAAAAAAAAGGATTTATTAGAAATATCAGTTAAAATAAAATAAAAACAAAATGCAGAATAAATACCCAAATATCTTTAAACTATTTTAACTATTAAAGTTATGTACTGTGTTTAACTATTTATAATATATTATTTATTTTCTATTCCCTATTTGACTTTTATTGATAATTGTTGTTTAACAATGACTAACTATTTCACTATCAAATACTTTTTTTAAGCAATTTATGAGTTATTTAAATTAGAAAGCAATTTACAAGTATTTTCCTATTTAATTTCATATTTAATATATTTAAATGTATTTGATATTATTTCTGAAATATTTTATTTATACGAAAATGGAATTACAATGTATTATGCTTAATAAAGCAACAAAATTACACAAGAAGCTTGCTGATTTATGTTTTATTTTAATTAATATTTTTCAAACACAGTCAATCTTTCAATTATTCCTATGAAATTTAAAACTTTCAATTTTTAAGTGAAATAAACTGTATATATAAAATAAATATTTATCTTGCGCTTATTAAAATCGCATTTGTCATTAAGAATACAATTATATTATATTCTTTTTCTTTCTATTGTTCGATTAAACATAACATCGAAGCAAATAATTAATTGCCACTTTTCATTTACTGTAGAACGAAGTAATTAAAATTCGTTATTAATTGCCTGTTTTTAAATTTGTGAATAAATTTATTTTTAATTGAATATTACATTATATATTTAAGTAAAAATTTATATTAAAATGTGATATTCTTTGTATTTTAATATAAATATTTTCGGTCATTTTCCATAATAAATTGTGTTTTGGTTGCTTTAGAAATGATATAGTTTATTTTAATTAAGGTAGTTCTAAAATTTATTGTCGAATAATTTTTCATTGTTTAATTTATTATGCCTACAAATAAATTCATAAACTGGTCCGATTCCACTTAAAGATTACATGAATTCCGACTCAGTAAAAATTGATAAAAAAAAAAACATTCATTGTGTTCATAAAAGAGTTTAGTTTGGAACACAGGAATAAATTATTCGTTTTCACTTCAATCGTTTTTTGGATTGCTTCTAATAATTTTTCAACCCTTTATCCGAAATTCCTTAGCATTTGATCCTTATCAAACTCTGAGTTTCAAAATTTGTATAATTGAAAGTCACTGCAATTGTAATATGAACAAAGCAAATTGAATTAGGCTATAAAAATCCCTTTTCAAATAAAATAACTTGACGAAAATGAGTGCTCCAAAATTAATTTTAACTGATAAAACCAGTATCAATCTAAATACTTTACTTTCGAAAAGGAGAGTTTAGAATTTAAAACAGCACACACGTAAGCATATCCTCATAAATGCCTCATAAAATGGAACTGCAAATATCATCATTGTGGATTTCATTGTCGCTACTTCTTAAATTGCAAGTATCATCATTGTGGATTTCACTGTCGCTACTTCTTAAATTGCAAGTATCATCATTGTGGATTTCACTGTCACTACTTCTTAAATTGCAAGTATCATCATTGTGGATTTCACTGTCGCTACTTCTTGAATTGCAATTTTCAACATTGTGGATTTAACTGTCGCTACTTCTTGAATTGCAAGTACCATCATTGTGGATTTCACTTTCACTACTTCTTGAGCCATCCAAGTAAATTCCGGACTTATGACATTGGTCAAATCAATTACAAAAAGTTGTGCGTAAGGAAAATTCAATTTAAAAATAAATTATGATATTTAGAATATATATTAGTTGACTATACTTGTATTTAATCATTGAAAAAGTCAGTATGCATAATATTTACACTATGCTCTAAAAACTAACAAAGTAGGAAATTAAGTTTAAAATAGTTCAAATTTTACTTCACCAACAAAATTAATTACAGCAAATTGTACGTCATGAAGCTTTCCATACTTGATTATTCTGTTTTCGGATTAAAAAGATTTCGTAAATCCTGATCAAAACTAGAAATTAAATAATCCATGTCTGCAAGGTAGGTCATCATGTGTATTTTGTAGCAAAATCTCTTTATCTAAGGATGTGAATTCATAAATTTTTATTTTTTAAGTATCCGTAAGCGGCTCATCGGTTCAAAAGTAGCTCTGGTAAAAAGATAGAAATGCCAACTGATAAAATCGGTAGGAACGCCGCGCTGTTAAAAATAGTTAGAAACGTCGTACTAGTGAAATCGGTAGAAACGCCGCATTGATGCACAGCGGCATTTTTTTCCTAAAATTACTGTAAATATGCGTGTTAAATCACTCCATTTATAATCAATAACTTAAATTCTTTTGGTTTGAAATGATAGAATTTATATTAGAAGGTAGGTTTATAAAACATTTTATTAATTTCCACACATTTCTTACCCATTTTATAAATTACAATAGAATATTTTAATTTTTTAAGCATTTGTAAGCGGCGCATCGGTTAAAACGCAGCACAGTTACAAAATATCTGGAAACGTCGGTAGAAACGCCGCACTGATGCGCAGCGGCGTTTCTACTAAAAATTACGGTAAATATGTGTGTGTTAAATTAATCTATTATAATCAATAGCTTTTACTCTGTTAGTTTGAAACTGTGAAATTTATATCAGATTCTAATTTTATAGAACGTTAAAAAATGACGCATTTAAAAAATCCTCACATATTCGTGTAGTTGCATTTTTAATTTTAATTTTTACCAAATCTGCAATATAATCTATACGAGAATTTAATTCATTAAGACATTTTATTGCTGTGGATTTATAAATTAATGGCTGTTCTAAAAAGTCTTCTAATGATTATTTTCGTATATTATCAAAACTGTGTGATCACTTAAAATAAATTAGAGTTCTTAAACTATTGATACTAAATATTTGTACATCATGGAATAAATATATTTTATTTTTTGAACTCATACTTAATAAAAATAACTCAAAGATGTTATAAATTAATTATTATTCCATCAAAATTTAAAAAAAAAATGTAGTTGAAATTTTAAGTGATAGATTATTTTAATATGTCAGCCATCCAAAACATATGGCGTTTAAGCACAGTTACTAATTTATTTACCAAAACATTTCTGAAAATTCCCCACCTCCCCATGTCACCAGATTTTTGTTTTGTGAATAAAAAGATGTTTTAAACACAGAATATCTAACTTTTGCTCTTATAATATTAGAGACATTAATTTGAAGAATTTGTTATATAACAATGTAATTCGATATAACAATTTCTTCGAATTGTTATGAAATTTTCAGTTAATAATGCATTAAAATCTCTCTATGTCATCTGTTGAAATTCATTTACTTTAAACTTTTTTTGTAACAATAGATCATTTTAAAATTAAATCAAATTAGCAAAATATTACGATCAATAATATCTTACAGTCTCTAGTTTTGCTGAATTAGAAATTAAAATAAAATCATTCAATTAGATTAAATAATTAAGTTCCTGTAATAAATACCATTAATCTCAAGCCTGCCTTACAATTTTTAACAAATGTCAAATGAAAAGGCTTATATCAGATCTGTACCACATCTCCACATTACACCGCATCAATAGAGGTAAATTGGACCCTGCAAAATATTTAAAACAGAATAAATTGTCTCAAATAAAGGGGTTTTTTTTTTGTTAAGGGCCATCCAGGTTGGTAATATGAGGTGCGCTGCTTCACTTTTCCAATTGAACGATAATTTGGTGTGGAGTCCGACTTTCTCAGTACACATATGCCATAGGTACCCGTTTATAGGGTATGAAACCATTCACACACAAAGAAAGGACAAGAAAGAGAGAGAGAAAGTACATCCATGTTCGAAGCGGGATTTGAAGCCAGGACCTCCTTATCCACAGTCTGGCACGCTGACCACTAGAGAGGGTGGGTTGCGTGTCGAATGGTAATTTTTGTTTGTGTTTGATATAGAACTTGTTATCCGTTCTGGAAAATACTGGAAAACGCTTTTCCTCAACAGTTTACAGCGACTCATTTTTGTAAAATTCTTATCTTCTTGTAAGTAAACTAAATTAAATTGTATGCATGACAACCCTCGGGCGCAAGGCCTATAGAGCACTTATCTGATTTCCTAACCGAATGCTCTGGGGTGCGAAGTATATGTCCTAGTTAGGTGGTCAGCCTAACGTAAAACCTCAAATGTTTAGTTCCCAAACATGCTTGGCAATCAGTTTTATCAATCCATTAAAGGTATGAAAGACTGAGTCGACTTTGCCCAGCTCGAGGATCAAACTTAGGACCTAAGGGCTGCGCGCGCGAAGCGCTACTACTACGCCACCAGATGCAAAGTGTCAAGAACAGATACTAAACTTTCTTGCAATCACAAAGCAACAAATATTTATAAAGTTCATATTTAAGCTACAAACATTAAATAGCAATTGTCTGGAAAATAATTTTCTTCCCCAAAGTAAGCTAAATATACAGGATTATTTCATAGACACCATCAAAAAAATCGATAGAAAATATTTCCTCTTAAAATATTTACTAAAATTCATAGCAAATTCCAGGTTTGCCTAAATGGAAATTGGTAAGATGGTTTTCCTTTGAATATTTGATAACGTGAATCAGACTATAGCTTCTATGTATAAGACCTTCAACGGAATAGAAACACGTAATTTCCAGAGAAAAATGTAATGACTATTTTTCCCGGAAATATTACCCTTGGGTAAGAAATGGAATCGTTTGCAACCCGTCATTAACTCAAACTTCTGCAGTGCTACAAGTGCTGCGGTTTATCCAATTAATTTATCCGATAATTGGCTGCTCAATTAGTTTTATTAATTACATCATCGATATTGCTGTTTATTAAGGAAAATATATTGCTGAGATTCTCCTTTAAAAATTTCCATATTTTTATCTGTTGTCTTTGAATTCTTCTCATTTATTATTCGCATTTTTGTATGTTAAGCACAAATGAGTTAATTATTAGAATTTCTAAATTTTCAACGGAATAAATTAAAAGGTTTTATCAAGTTTTATGATTTAAAACATTATATAACTTCTTGGAAATCTATATATTAATATTTAACTGTGTCGCATTAAATGTTAATATTCTATTTATTATATTTTAAATAGAATTATATGGTAATATTTATATAATATATTTTACACTATATTTTCTATATTATATATATTATAATATTTATATATTATATATATATATATATATATAATATATTTTACACTATTATTCTAATTATGTGGCCCAACCTGTCTAGTGGTTAGCGTAACTGACTACGGATAGGGAGGACGTGGGTTCGAATCCCGGTTCTGGCATGGATGTACTTTCTCTTTCTCTCTCTGCGTTTCTTGTCTTTTCCTTAGATGATGGATGAATGTGGTTCACCCTGTAAACGATTTTGTGGTGGTGTGGCGTGGGCGATGCTACTCGTACCTCCGTGACTTGGTTCACAGGTGCCCATCGGGTAACGATAAAATGAGTAGCAGTTTGGGGCAAATGGTCTAATGTACTTACTTGCTCAAAGGTGACCGCCATTAGAAATAAAAAAGAATATTAATATATTGTTTAGTTTCAAATTATTGTATAATAATTATATATTTTTAAATTTATTATAATTTAAAATTATCGAACAACAGTTAATAATAATGATAGTTTAATATTCATTAAATTAAGTTACAATTTTATGAATACATTCGCTGGGGAAATTGTGAAACAATAAATTATATTGTTTTCAATTTATAAATATAGTATTGTAGTTTATATTTAAATTATACTTTGATGCTAAAATTAGAATTAATAAATTAAAAATAAATAAAGCTTACGAAAATATTACATAAATTAACAATTAATAAAAAATATATAATAATAAATAAAAGAAAAATTATAATAGCAGTATTAAATTTTCAATGTTTTCACATTTTATAAAGCAATATTTACCTTTGGTTTATATGTGATATCAAATAGTTATATTTATCACATGGAGACTGATTAAACCAGAACTTGCAGTTAAAAACGAATTCCAAACAATTACAAGCAATATGTGGGAATTGAACCCATGAACTCAGCAGCTAAGAGTGCTAACCATTCAACTCCATCTTGGTGTAGTAGTCTAGAAGATAACTATATAGAGTCAAAATATTAGAATTCCTAGTTATTTAACTATAGCATTTTTGTCATTAATAAAAGTTTACATTTTTACCAAACTGAAATCATTGTAACTAAAAATGGAAATTTTGTTAATTTTTTCTATTTAATATTATTTAATTTAACTTAAGCCAACTTTTTTCTTTAAAAATTTACTCTTTATTCATTTATTTTTTTCCATTTTCATTACTTTTCCTTACATAAAATTTAATTTACTTTTGCTTACAGACTGTTATCTCAATAAGTTGAAATTTTCATTTGCGACCAAAACTAAATTAAAATTTTTAAGTGCATTTTATAATATGTAGAATTTATGTTTGTCTAGTATATCGAAATTATGTTTTCACTGGGAAACACAATTGCTATTTTAAAAGTATATTTCCAGACGAATACGAAAACGTAAGTTCGTTTCCACAATTTCCTACATTTTACCTCAACACATTTCATAACTTACAGTCGGAAAATTGCTTAGTAAAACTTTTCTTTTTATTATTACCTTCCAATTTTCCTACCGTTATTTATTACCCAAACTGATATGTTTATGTAAGCTATAAAAATACATCATGCCTCTAAATTTCCCTTAAGACGTGAAGTGAAGTGAAGTAATAACTTCCATGCTTGAAATTTAATTCTCCAAAACTATTTTGCTCCATTGAGAAGGTTTATTTTGCTCCTAAGTCAACTATTATAAGGGATATTAAAATTCCATTTTGAATATTCCGCCAAAATGGCTCGCCATATGGTAATTTGGCGTGTTTGGAATCGTTTGCAACTGGTATTAAATTCTACAAAATTAATTTCCATTAAGTTTCATAAACCTTCACTGGCCTTAATAATTTCTGGACCAAGATTAATTTGGCTTTAAAGCGTTTTTACTAGAAAGGATAATGAATGGCGCGAAAGGACGTGCTTCGTGGAGTTCGGGAGGATAATTGGCTATTTGTAATGCCTAGTCATGTGACCTCTGATATTTTAAGTTCTAAGTGGCATTTTAGCACAGTTCGGGCAGAACGTTTCGCACTTTCTCTCAGGGCTGGAAGCGTTCTTCCATGGATAAGGAATGATCTAGAATTTGAATACTTATACTTTCATTAATATTATTAAACCTCGAAACTCATCTCTAATTGTTTCTTTTTCGTTTCCAAATTTAGATAGTAATTTTTTTCAACAATATAAGGGTTGAATCATAGAAAAAAAATGAAATCTCATTTATTATGGTTTTGAAATAAATAAAATAAAGTTAACTTGGAAAATTTAGAAATTAAACACACGGAAAATTATTTAAAAAATATTTAAATCGTCCTTGCCGATTTAAATTAACCATAAAGTGGATGATTTATTTATTGCTTGCATAAAAATCAAATATTAATATTTAATGTGCTTTACATGCTACATGAAATAAATTTATCTTCACTTAATGATTAATTTATTTTTAATAACGGTATCAAGAGAGACAAATCTCCAATAATATATAAAATAATCAATCCCACTAAGATATGGGCCATCATTTTCTTTCCAATTGCTCACTGAAGAGCTCATCCCACTGGCAAATTGACTTGTTTTGGATGGGTGGACAAAATTGTATATTCAACATTATTGGTGAAAACGATTACTTGTTTCACTCACAGACCAATCATAAGTAAAATAAAGTGACGTACACATGATCTCAAGTGTAACGAAAGAAACAACCACTTTATGGTTAATAAATATCACATTAGTTTATTTCAATATTTAAATCAAATTTAAAAAAAATTATGGTACTTATCTATTTAAAATATATAAAAGAATTATATGTAAAATTTAATTAAAGAAAAATATGTAAAATTTAGAAAAGAAAATTATTTAAGCATCACATTTGTTCATTTCAGTATTTACACTAAATTTTTTTTTAAAAAAATTAAGGGAATTATTATGCATTTAATATAAATAAAGGAAAGCAAATTTAAAGAAAACTTAAGAAAAAGTTATTTGAATATCACATTTGTCCACTTCGATATTTCAGTTAATATTTTAAAAAATAAGGGACTTATCATGCATTTTAAAAAAAAGGGAAACAAATTTGGAAAAATGTTGAAAGACAAAAGGAAAATCATTTAAATACCATATTTGTTTATTTTTTTTAAAAAAAAATATGGGACTTGTGGCATTGAAAATAAATAAAAGAAAGCAATTTTGAAAAATTTAGAAAGAAAATAGAAAATAATTTAACTATCACATTTATTTCAATATTTTGGTTATATTTTTAAAAAGAATAAAAGACTATTAATTCTTTTAAAATAAATGAAGGAAAATAAACTTGGAAAATAGATAAAGTAAACGTAAAAAGTTATTTAAATATTACATTTGTTTATTTACATTTTTGGTTAAATTTTTAAAGCATTTAAAAACTTATACATTTATAATAAATGAAGGAAACAAAATTTGTGATAAATGGAAAATCAAGATTCGAAAGTGATTTAAATATCACCCAAAATCTATCTACTACGGTACATAACTTAAAATGCTAAGGAAAATTAAAGCCTAGTCTGCCAGAAATCTCAATGGGCATGAATACTAGTGATCTGATAAACTATCTATGAAGATAATTGA
>JAPDSC010137940.1:38127-52046 GCA_026290005.1 Latrodectus geometricus
CTTCCAGCTTGATAGATTTGACCAGATCTGTAATCCTGATGAAAAGGGCACAATTTTACTATTTTCATGCCATTTTGTCTTTTCCTTATTGTGGGCCTAGGATCATTTTCAATGACCCATACTTTACTACAGTAACATGTTGGATTATCAAATGTTGTGAACATTTCATCACCTTTATAATTTTATAGATAATATTTGAGTAATAGTTTACAAATTCAAGCCCATGTTTTTCGGTTCTCAGTTTAATTATAAAGAATCTCGCGATAATAATATTTTTCATATGCAATTCTTCATGAATAATTTTATCTATGATGACGGATAATATTATGCGTTTCTTCTTTACCATTTGATAGGTCCAAGAATTATAATCGATTAGCATTTTCCGTAGGGTAGACATTTTATTCGAGATTCTGGTTGACAATGGCTTTCCTGAACTTTCTTCATCTTATAGGATATTTATGTCTCTAAACTTCCGTAAGCCATCTGAATACAGTAACACCTCCATTCCTAAATGCTAACTGAAGACGTTCAGAAAAATCATCTTGATTTAATCCCACCTTAATATCATAGAAAATCATGGTAAGATAATGTTCTCGTGTTGACTCCTTTTTTCCCTCTGTTAGTATTTATTTTATATGCCAAGCTATTTGCAATTAGCTCGGAATACTTCCTAGCATATACGGAAGGTGCAAGCACAAAGCAATAGCATAATACCCATCTCCCTTTCTTCAAAAATGTTTGAGATCGCGTCCCAAATCTTCTACTCAAACAAGGGTGTGAATGTTTAGACAGTTTTCTGACTTTCTCCTAATGCGGCGTATAACAGCAGCCTATTATCTATAAAAAAATCCTCCCAGAATAGGATTGATGTTTAAATGATTTATAATAGGCTTTGGCATTTTGGCTATCTGGTTATATAGAACACAAAATGTCAGACTAACCCTATTTTCTCTCCAAGAATTTCTGAATTATTGTAGATAGACAAAAAATGCGTGAATTTTCCTGCTGATTTGAGGGAAAAATCAAAAATATTGGATTTTTGAAAAATATAGGTGTAATAGTTAAAAAAATATGTCCAAATAAAAATTATAAGAAAAGAGAAAAGTCTCTAAATAAGAAAATTACATTTTCGTCAAGATATATGAATTTAAGAATGATTTACAAACGATGAAAGATTGTCGAGTTTTAAAATCAAACAGTCACTAAATCTGGTAGAAGCAAAATTATAAACTTTCTAGCTACAGCTGGTTAAAATTACCAGGGGCTTCTTCATTTTGTCAGATTTCAGATAATCCTACAATATGTAATTATGATCTTTCCTCTCTAATTTGAAAGAAATTAGACTTTTATTTGAAATTTATCACTGAATTTGATGCCCATCATAAATGAAATTGATGTTTCTATTTTTTGCATAAAGCTTTCACTTCATCTTTTACATATGTAAGTGAATCCAGTATTTAATCCTCCCTCACACGATTTAGATGCATTTCTACAGTGGTTGAGAGTAAAGTTTTTATGTCCTGTTCCTATTCCAAACTTCTTACTCTGGGAAAATTCTAAATTGCTTCCACACATTCTAACAAAAACTGAGCGTAACTGACTACGGATGGGGAAGACCTGGGTTCGAATCCCGGCTCGGTCATGAATGTACTTTCTCTTTCTCCCTCTCTCTGTGTTTCTTGTCCTTTCCTCAGATGATGGATGAATGTGGCCTACCCTATAAACGGGTTTGTGGTGGTGTGGGCGATGCTACTGGTATTTCCGTAACTTGGTTCACAAGTGCCCACCGGGTAATGATAAAATGAGTAGCAGTTTACGGGCCTTGTTGCGGCAAATGGGCTAATGTACTTACTTGCTCAAGGGTTCCCCGACATTATATATATATATATATATATATATATATATATATATATATATAAAGGAACTTAAAATATCTATGTGTTAAAGATAAAGACCGCCTAGAAAATTTGCCTAATGAAAAAGGTTAGCTTAAGTTACTTGGATATTTTCCGACTGCATATTTCTGCCATATGATGTCAACCGAACGACAGCCAACTGCTTCATAATTTTGAGCAATTATCAATTGATAAGCTCGACATCTGAGTTGGCACCTTCCTCTCCACACCAATGGAAAGATATTGGATTCTACTGAAATTTTAACTTGCGTAGGCCTCATCACATTGGTCTTCAGAAGGGTTGTGTACAAAAACCGGTTTCTCCCGATTAAGAATGTCTTAGGAAATATTTTAATAGACCCACATATGAAAACTACATATTTAAACATGAATATTCTTAATATAACATGGGTAATTTAAAATTTTAATTTTTAAAATAAAAATTTTAATTTATAAAAAAGCAGTTTCCGGCCTTGTTGCGGCAAATGGGCTAATGTATTTACTTGCTCAAGGGTGCCCGTCGTTAGAAATTAAAAAAAAAAAAAATATTTTACGTTAACCTGATGTTAGAATATTTAACTGAATATTTTATCAGAAGTTTGTCATCAGTGATATATCGAGCTGGAAACTAAATGATTTGTCACTTTGGAGGAAGGACACGGTGTGAGTACGAATCGTACCAGAATGATAGTTGTAGTTCGTAATTCACTTTGAACCATTGAGGTTGATTAGTTTTCTCATCTCAAGTGATTTGATTTTCGGACTTAAAATGTAACCGTAAAACAGCAAGCAAATAAAACTAACATAAATTGCTTTAAATTGACTAACATTTTTTTAATGGCGGGCACTTGGGTGATTAACCCTTTCGCGCCACTACATGGCCTGAAACTGCTACTCATTTATCGTTACCCGGTGGGCACCTATGAACCATTTCACGGAGGCGAGCATCACTACCCACGTCATACCACCACAAACCTGTTTATAGGGCTGGCCACATTCATCCATCATCTAAGGAAAGGACAAAAAACACATAGGAAGAGAAATTACATTCATGCCCGAGCCGGGATTCGAACCCAAGTCCTCCCTATCCGTACTCAGTTACGCTAACTACTAGACAGGTTGGGCGGCAAATTGACTAACATTAACAAAACTAATATAAAATACTTATATGCAATATGTTATATGTAATGAAATTATAAGCTAATATATTTTTATTACATATAACGGACAAAAACCAAATTTTTATTAGAAATCCGACCTTTTTCTTAAAGTTTATTTATATTATCTCAATTTTTTTTTCTTTTTTTTTCCAGCTTGGTCCAGTTTCGTCCAGACTCATTCCAGACTATGGATGGAAAGTGTACTGGACTGGCTTCAATTTCAAGGTCCACTATTGGTTGTTCGATATGAATTCATCATAGAGGACCTTCCTAGTCAACTCATTCGCCTTCTGAAGTTCTTGGACATGAACATTTCTTGGAATGCATTCCAGTGTGTGCTAAAAAACCGGGATGGGATTTTCCGGCGAGCAAGGAAACAACTCAACTTTGAACTCTTCGATAACTCTCTGAGGAAAGTGGTCGATACTTATAAGGGAGTCGTAGAAATGGCCTTGCAGTACCACGAGCAAGGTATCAAGTTCGATCTCAGCAACACCACGCTGTCACAGGAAGGCGATGGCAGCAATTCCAATTTATCTTTGATTCCAGTCACTTATGTCGACAAAGAACAAAATAATTCTTCTTGATATAGTGTATTTACTAAGTTAAGTAGCATATCTAACTGGCATGTACCACTATTGAACTCATGAATGATCTCATTTTACTAAAAGGAAGCATGGCATTACTTAAAAAATCTATACATATAGGATTTCGAAGTTCTATATACATATCTGTCATTTAAACACAAGAAATGTCCCGAGAAAATTGCTTCTAGGAAAGAATATCTTGACTTCTTCTGTTAATGGTATTTAGCAGCCTATTTGAAAGAATTTACGACAGTTGCTTTTTGTTAATTAACAACCATTTGAGTTTCTGAACTGTCTAAATTTGATTCTCCTACATAAATATATTTATTCCTATATTTTGAAATTTATTTTTGGTTAATATTTTGCAGCCTTTGAAAAATGCAGCAGAAACAAGCGGCATGTAAAGACATTTTCATAAATACGATATCTACCAGAAAAGTAAAATATGGAATGTAGATAGACATAATTAATAAATGAATATATTACTTATACTGATTCTTGTGCATTTCTTTTTAAACACAACACATTAAATATAATGTTTTAATAAATTATTTTAAATAATAAATTAATGGTAAGTTATTGCAATACGTTTCAAACTGCCTATTTCTGCTAATCGAAATTGCTAAACATAGGAAACCTCCAAATACTTTTAAACTATAACATCAAGAACGTTGTCCACACCTGAGCTGGCATTGCCCACACCATACCCCACTAGAGGAGGCACATTGAACTCTGTGGAACATTAAACATGCATAATCTTTTTCAATACAATTATCAAGTGACTTGATAATTGTAAAATCGATATTTGACTTGATTCAAGTCAAATATCGATTTTACTAACTTCTGGCTATGAGAGTAACATCTTTCCCAACCAAGCTACGCGGTTTCTTTAAACAAAAGGAATGTTAAAAAATTTCGAGGCTAATTTTGGTATTTAAGATTATATGAATATTATTATATTTAATAATACTTTTTTCTACCTCAGTCCTTAAAACTAATAATGCATCTATGTAGGGGCGCAGTGATTTGGTTGAGGAAGGGGTTTTGGTCTCGTGACTGGAAGGTGATAAGTTCTATACTCGACCCAGCCGAAAATCAGTCTTGTCTCTAATACCAACTAGGTACGTAAAATAGGTCATGGTCGCAATGTCTTTCCGCTGGAGTGGCGTGGAAAATAGAGTGCTGGCGCAGTTATCGACCTCGTTCCTTGACCACATTTCCCCCACCACAGTGACTGATTGGTTGTGTTTAGCAGTGTTTCAGTCAACAGAAATAGTCTTCAGTGAAAATATATTTCAAACATCCACAATATGTATCATTTTATAATTGAATTACTTAACCCTTCCAATTACTAGCAGAAAATATGTTGTTGTTTCTGATGACACTTGGCAACGCCAAGCCCGCCCATTCGAGACTAAAAGAATGAAGTTAGAGAGAGTCTAGGTTTTTGAATAGAGCGGCCTCATACAAAGGTGGAAGTACGACTTTTGACTCATAGATGGCAGTACCTCCTGAAACTTTCAATTTAGAGATGGAAACCAGTGAAGATTCAAAGCCTGGCTCCAACCATCCCCAGAGGTATTAACTTGGAATGGAAACATGGAGGGCATTGCAACCCGACAGGTTTTACTTGCCCCAGTGGTCATTAGTGAACACAACGGGGCTTCGGCTAAGCCGGGATTCGAACTCACCAACTTTTGGTAACGAGAACGAAGCCCTAACCAACCAGGCAACCACGGCCACAGAAAATATTATTTCTGCTATAAATATGAACATAATCATTGTTACTTTTACAATCAAGATAACAGTTAATCTTTTAAAAGCAAATTCTTAAGAATTTGGAATGATTTAAGTCTGATCATGGATAAATGTAGTTAAAAATAATAACTGAGTTGTTAATTATATTAATAATTTCATTTAAATAAATTCACATTATTAAGATTTACAGATTGTGGTTAGTTATTTTAGTGATTCTATTCTCCAGCTTATAGAAATTTAACAATGTCTGTAAGCAACTAGATTTTTAAGGAGTAGTTAATTAATCTAATTAAACTTAAAAAGTAATTAATTTTCTCTAAGTAGTTTAAAAAAAATTTAATTACCAAAACTATAGTAAAAAAATTATTTTGAACAAAATCTAGACAACATATAATTAGTAAAAATTTAAAAAGCTTAGGTGAAAATGTATTTAGTAAACGTTCGTTTTTATGAACTCATAATGACTAGTAGAAAAGTTTTCGTAAAATAATAAAAATATTTTAAATTATTAAGATCTGATTTTTTTTATCAAACTACATTTTCTTTATGAATGAAATACTATTAGAAAGAATTATTAATTATGCACTATAAGAAACACATAATAATAATATAAATATTTAAAAACAACACTTTCATTTCATTGATTCCGTTTCTCACAGCTTTTTAAAGCTCAAACCGTGTCTGGTTTTAAAAGTTAAGAGCTAACCGTCTGATGCTTTGATATCTTTTAATATTTAGCTTCATAGTAAAGCAGTTGGGTTTCTCTTCAATGACTCATTTCTCTAATTTTTCTCAGCCAAGCAAGCAAAGTTTTTTCCATTTTAGGATGTTTTGCCTCTCTTCAATATTTCCGATTACTGATTTCTTTTTCAATAAAATTTTTTTTCGAGTTTTTGTTGTTCTTACATGTGACACTTGGTGAAACCAAGCCCACCTGTCAGAGACTAGGTGAATGAAGTCAGAAAGGGGTGACATCCGTTTTTGAGCAGAGCAAACCCCTACGAGGACGGAAATATGATTTTGGCTCATAGATGGCAGCACCATCTGTGTCTTCCAATTTAGAGATTGGAAGCCAGAGAAGACTCATAGCCTGGCTCCCACCACCCCCAAAGGTATTTATTTGGAATAAGAACATGAAGGACATTGCGACCATGACATACTTTGCATGCCCCAGTCATCACTAGTGAAAACGACGTATTTTCGGATAAGCAGAGTTTCGAATTCCTCACCTTCCGATAGAGAGAACGACTCCTTAACAAAACCAGGCCACCACGGCCCTTTCAAATTTTTAAAATTGTTGAGAGGTTGTTCTTTGGAGTTCTATATTTCTTGGCAATTTAATTTATAATATTTTTTCGTCTACTTCATTCAGAATTTACATTTTTACTTTAGTTGATAAAAACGTTCTTTTAAAGATCTCTCCCCACTTTTCCATGTTCTTATGCACGAAAAAGAGAGAAGGATTTCTTTGTTCTTATAAGTAAGGTGGAGCGCAGAAGTTGAATTCGGCACTACAATTCTTTCATAGCAAATGTTATATCCATGTGGCTTCGACTATTGTTCCCATAATGTCTGAAATACCTGCAAGTGTGGCTTCATTGTTTAAGAATGAATCAAATTCTCCAGAGCGCTATATAAAAAGGAAATCAAATGAAAAATTATAAAAATATCGGATCATAAAATAATAATAAATTCGAAAAAGAAATTTATTTGTCAGAAACGAAAGTTCACAAAGAAGAGATTTTTCAAAATTTCAGTTCGTAAATTTGAATTAAAATTATGTGTCCATGATGTCAGGGTTGGACTAGCCTCTAGTTCGTAAAAACGTGAATGTTCGTAAATTAGAGGTTCCTAAAAACAAGTATTTGAAGTTACAATTTTCTGTTACAATTTAGATGTTGAATTTTCCCTTTTCATAATATTATTGCACATAAAAATAATAATTCATCTATATTATTAAAAAATATTGAAACATTCTCAAGAATTGTTGCTGTTTCAAAATGTTTTCAGGAAGAAAATATTTCACTCATTTATTATATATATGTATATCACATTTTGGATGTTTGTTTACTTTTTTAAATTACTTTTTGTATTTGACGTTAATGCATTAAATTAAATCTATTTAAATAATGAAAGTAATTAGCAATTATACACTATGAAAAGCTTGATTTTCCTTACAAAACTGCAAGAGGTCTCAAACGAACATTAGTAAAATTTGCACTCTGTAAATTTTACTAATGTTCGCTTCTGTTATAAACATTAACTTCGTGTGATGTACGCTCTACCAAATCACTTATAACAAATAAATATTACAGTCATTTACAAAAAAACATTACAGTCAACCCGATAGACGAATGTTACAGCAATGTGACTGTCATGAAAGAAAATCCTTTACGTATTTAATTCATTTTTTAAACAAATGATTAATTAAGTTTTTATAGATGGTATGAGTATATTATGACATCAAGCAATGTATCCATAATGTTGAAGCTAATGACAACAAATTTATGTCTCATTGCTTCGGCCACTTTACAAAGGTTTTTGTCAACTTACCACAGCACAACTTCCTCTACAGAAAGTTTGTATATATAGGCTCACCATGGTTTAGTATTGAGACAACGATTCGAAACATATGTCACTGGTTTCAATTTCAGCAACTGCTGTACAATGAGAGATAAGGATTGAGCATACATTTCTTGCTAGTATATCTGTTGGATTGAATGCTTTGACAATGCCAAGAAGGTAGTACAAAAACTAAAGGCCATTGTTAGGTTTTTGATCATCTTCCGTGTATTAGTTTCTTCCATGAAATTTTTTCAAAGATAATGGATCGTGTTTAAGTGTCACAAGAGAAGAAACCAGAAACAATTCTTACATTCTGCATGCAGAAAGCAGAAGTACACTTACTTCTCTAGTTTAAAGTGCCTGGGATAGAGCTCATGATCTTTTATTCCGAAAAGTGGGTGGGATACTTCAAAATTGAGACACTTGAATAAGACTCCCTATTTACGAGAAATCTTCCCCAGAAAGCACTAATATAAGGAAAAATGCTTTATATTAGTCTTCAATACTTGGATTGCCACCCGGTGTCTAGTGGTCAGCGTGTCTGACTGCGGACAGGGAGGTCCTGGGTTCGAATCATGTCTCGAACGTGGATCTATATTCTCTCTCTTATCTTTGTCTTCTCTTTGTAGAAATGGGTTGTGAATGGTTTTGTCCAAATAGTGGATGACTTACAAAGGACTACATAAACAGAATATATAATCATTTGTTTCGAATGAACTTGTGGTTTGTCCAGTTCACCATAATAAAACTCATAAATGCAATTCCTAGTTGCTTATCCAATTGACAGCTCCTTCTTCTATGACATACTTGCCTAAAATTATTCTTTTTGCTCACCAATATGCATGATAAGAATCATCTTTGGTGGTTTTTGGTTATCGTTTAGATCCCAAATATTTGTTCACTTTTTCGTCGTCGATCACAAAGTTTTTAAATGACTTTTTGAAATTCCTTGTTTAATTTAATAATGATGAAAACACATAATTAGTAAATCAAGAATATCTTACACTATAACGAGGACTAAAAATATTGTGTTTCTCTACCTAAAATTATGCACTATTACTCATACACTTTTAAAGTAGCACAAATCAGTTATTTTTAATCAACTCTGTAATCAAAGTTGTGCCTTAAAGTCTTCATTCAAACAACAAAGGTATAACAAAACAATGTAGAATATCACCTTCCAAAACTCACATTTGTAATTTTTCTTGCCTTTATTGTCCTGTTTCGGTATTTGGTGGACTTCTTTTTGTATCTCTGTAAGTAAAATTATATAAAGAAAAAAACACGCTAAAAGTCAAAGTACAGTACACCGAGTTATACAGTTTAAAGGGAAAATATTAAAGAATAAGGAAAGAGTCTGAAAGATTAGATGATTACACTAATCAAGAATGAATTCCAAATCCTAGCTTACAAATCTTATGTAAATAAAGATTGATCAGATAAATTTTAGAATGACAGCACGGAAAATCAAAAGTGAAACATTAAAAGCGTAAGAATTGGGAACATTTGAAGCAATGCATAGAAATTAACAAGAAAAGAAAATATTAAAAAATATGTTTAAAATTAAGCTGAAAAAAATCTAGTAAAAGTCATGAAGTTTTTGTATTTTAATTATTTTTTAATTAATTTTTTATTTTTAGATCGTACTAATATAAATGGAAGCGAATCACTTTTGTAGGTTTAAAAATGTTCAGGAAACTCTGAAAAACTCTTTTATTCAATAGGGAATTAATTTAAAGAAAATTAGAACATTTGAAAATTCAATTCTATTAATTATATGAAGTATTATTTTAATTTTCTTTAATAGTGATATTTTTAAAAAAAATTTAAATAATGCTTTTAATTATCTGAAGAAAAAGCTTCTGTTACATATTAATTGATTACTAAGCAAACTTTAAGGTTTATGTTAATCAAAAACTTCAAAATTGAATTTGAAAAATTTATTAACTGTAGAAATCAAATTTAATTCTTTCCGATTTAAAAAAAAATGTGAGAATATTGTATACATAATTTTTCACAAAATAATTTTTCTCAAAATTTTCTTTATAATGTTTTGATTTTCTTATTATTTGTAATATTATATGTACTTTACAACAGCGATTTGAAACCTGCTAGTATTTTTACTGTAAGCAAATTTTATATCAATATATTTCACGTTTATGCTTTTTTGAAGACTAAAAGTTTTCTTCCAAACAGAAAAGTGGACGGATAAAAAATTCGCTGCAATGAAATATTTTGCTCGAAGCTGATCAAGATATACATAGAAGCTGATCAGATAACATAGTACCATATTGACAATACAGCTAAAGAATACTTAGTATCATGTTTATTTACTAGATGGCAGCACCATGCAACTTATTTTTAATGTGTTAACTATCGGTAAATTTTATTCTTTGATATTCAGTGGGGTTTTTATTTTATTTTATTTTTTTCTTAAATTAGTAGCATTTTTGTACATTTTGTGAAGTATGTCTTATCCAGAAAATTTTCCTATTTTTCCAAACAATAACACACTAGTGAGACTATCACATACCTTTTCTATTTAATTACTCAATAAACTGTTGTCATGCTTGGAATATCAGTGAACACCAATTAAATATGCTTTTATTAAATTCGAAGCTAACACTTAAATTAGAGCTTTTTATTAAATTAGTCATAAAAGATTTTTGTGAAATAAATATCCTTTTTATTTAAATACAAACATACTGTAAGTATTAAGAATTACTAAGTTTGTCATGTCTAGAACTGCACCAGGCACAAATAAAAGTTTGCTTAGCTTTGTCTCTATTTATACTCTTTTTTAATCTGATGCTGCTATTTTTAATCCGTTACTTAGAATTCATTTGATTCATATTTTGTTCACTTTATTATTTAAACCGTATATTTATCAATATTATTTATTTGTTTTTAAAATATCTCAATTTAAATCGTTTCATTCAAGTTTTATTTTTTCGGGTATCGAAATCGAGAATGCTTAGAAATCTTGTGATTAGAAAGCAAGTGAGCATGAGATGATTATTCAACTCTTTGTCCGAAAATATTTATTTATGTGTTTCAGTTTCTGTAACTAGGAAACATAGCATATTCTACTGTAGATTATTTTAGCTACTTCTAATCTCTCTTTTACTGGTTATTTTTTCTTTCTTTCTTATTTCTGTTTACGCATATTATTTTTTATCAAATAATCTTTTTTTTAATCTTAAGTTAAAACTACTTATTATCGCAGAAAAGTTTGCTTTAGTACTTTGTTGTTTGATCCTTTATTTCTGTCCTGATATCTTAGTTCTTGAAGTAATTTAATAATAGCAATTTTGAATACATTTGCCAAAATATATCCTATAGTCATTAATTAGAAAAACTTTTTAATTGTCTCTTGTTTAACTATATTATTAGTAACTTATTTTTCTTTTCAGGAAGAAAATGAATTTTTTCTTTGCAATTTTCATTATTCCAGTTGTCTTAGGAAAAAAACATAATTGTCCTGGAGTCACATTTCAATGTGATGACTGTAAGTTATTTTCTAAATTATCAATATTATGGTTTTTGATTTGTATTAATTAATTTACACAATTAATTAATTAAACTTAATCAAATATATGAAACCTTGTTCAGGCTGTTTCATTTAGTTGTTCCTGTAAATTAATTTTTGAAAATATTGTTTTTATTATTAGTTTCCTAATTTTAATACAATTCCATTGGATTAGCTGTAATGGTTTGATATTAACCTTTAGTTAACAAAACATGCATAAAAAGAAATTTTTATTTTTTAAATTTGCTGTATCTTGTTCATATTTCATATGACAGTATTAGCACAATATTTGAATATTTTTTGTTTGAACCCAGCTGTTAAAAACATTTAAATAGACATAATTTGTTACTGATGCTTAATTTATTAAATAAATAAAACTTGTGTCATATTTTTTGTTACTGATAGAAAAATGATAAATATTTCTTTATGTTGTTTATGAGTGTTGTAAATTTATTTCTCAATTAATAGTTTTTTTATCTAGTGATTTCTTTATTTTTTAAATAATTTTAATGGAATTTTACCAATATTAGAGATAAAAAAGTATTAATGATAATCTCTTAATTCTTTTCTACATTTTGACAAAATACATTTGTATGATCGGGTCACTTTAGTTGTCATGTTCAAAATATAACTAAAGCAACAAACAACCATTTGAGATATCTTATCCTTAGCAATTACTGATTTCAATAGAAAATATATCAATTATTTTGAAAAGATAAATGATTTTTAAAATATCCTGAGTAATATTTCTTGTATCGATAAATGTAATTGGTAAAAAAAATAATTTTTATCTGTAATCATTTTGAATAGTACTAAAAAATAATAAAAATCCTAATGCAATGTAATTTACATATTTTATCTTTCTAACTTAATTGATAGAAATATAGCTTATACGCTAGCTATCATAAAAAATATTGGCTGTATCCCAGTGTAC
Source organism: Latrodectus geometricus (assembly GCA_026290005.1). Classification (NCBI taxonomy): domain Eukaryota; kingdom Metazoa; phylum Arthropoda; class Arachnida; order Araneae; family Theridiidae; genus Latrodectus; species Latrodectus geometricus. The sequence goes on from JAPDSC010137940.1 coordinate 50,556, forward strand.
GGTACGCTATTTTTATACAATTATTATAATTATATTATTTTATACAAATAATATAATTTTATACAATATTATATACAATTAATTATAATTGTATATGTGCATACCGTTGTATATATGCGTACTGTACAAGGAGTGTACCGTTCACTGGGAATTAACCAAAATATTAATTAATTGTGTATTCTTGTTTACTTAAAGTTGATAACTAAATAGTCTAAAATTGCTTATAATAGAAAATGGGATTTTATAATTAACATACTAGATTGTTTCCTTAGATTTTCCTTTTTTATTAAATATTGAAAGTAGAGACTCAGGTACTAAAGAGTACTAAATTCAATGGTACGATAAGATCCATGAGTCCAAGGCCTACAGTGTCCATATCTGTTTTCATGATTGAGGGCTCTGGGATTGCAGAACATATGTACTGGTTAAGCCTAACATGAAATCCCAAAGTGTTTAGTTCCTTAGCATGCTTCATATTCAATTTTATCAATTAACTGTAGGGTTGAAAAGCTGACTGGACCTTGCCCATCCCAAAGATAGGATCTTTCTTGGAAGTGTCAAGCACTGAAATTATTGAAGAAATATTTTAAATTAATTTTTTACCATAACCTAGTCAAAGGTTATGTTTTTAAGCAAATCTAAAAATTTCTTTATTTAATGATATCTGAAAGTTTTGAATATTTTGGTACATTGATAACATGACATAGTCATCTGCTTTTATCAAAGCATGGACCCCCTCCAAAATATTATGGTCTGTGGAAATATTATTTATCAATACATTAAATAAGAAAAACTTAAAAACAGACTTTTATGTTTCAAATCATAGAGGTTTTTTTTTTATCTGTATATTGAAATTTATGTCTACTTATCCAACTTCAAAAAATTTTCATTGTACAAGATCAATGATCATGAAGGCCAAAGATATTCTATATTTCTCTTACATAAAAATTATCATGTATAGCTAGATTATTAAAGTTCATTCTATCTGTTATGCTGCTCATTATTAAATTATCATGAGTTTGTTAAAATTGAACAAATTTATATTTTATTTTTAAAAAATCTCTGAAATATTTGTATTTTTTTTATAGATTTCATACTACTTCCTTTTTATAAGTACTTTCTAAATATCTCCTTGAAAGGCAATAAAATTCTAAGAATTGAACTATCTCAACTTTATTTTTTTGTAAATTAATTTTTTGCAGCTACCCACTTGACCTATTTTATCTACGAAAACTTCTTGAGAAGTTTATCTCTGATAACAAATGATTACTTATAAACTGAAAGTGAAAGTCTTTAAATATCTTTTATAATGTTGCTATGCAACACATTTTTAAATTTAATTAATTGAAACTGATGTAACATAGTTATTTTCTTTTTCTTTATTGTTTCATAATAATTTTCTAACATTGCTTTGAAATTAAGTTAAAATAAGAATTAAAAAATAAAAATAATAAGGTTATGGGAATATTTTAATGTTATGAAGAAAATGAT
>JAPDSC010137940.1:57046-103341 GCA_026290005.1 Latrodectus geometricus
GGCATGTTTATGCTTCATTTCTTTAAATATTTTAAGCAAGGTGTAGATTGATCTATAACATTTTGTATAGAGTATGTAGGAATCAAATATTCCAATCAGTGTGAATGTAGAATATATTACAAACAAATGTAGAATATATTTAGTTTCACTTTTTATTCAAATAAAAAATAATAGGAAATTTATTTAGTAAATAATTAAAAATAGAATTAATTTCAATGTATTATTCAAAGAGAAGCATATCTTATATATACTCTTTAAAATGATTCATGAATGAAATTATTTCAAACTAACAATATTACCATGTTACCGGTCAGTGGCTGAGTGGTTAGCATTCCTGACTCCTAGGCTGTTGGTCCTGGGTTTGAGTCCCCCTTCAAGCATGGATGTTTGTTTTCTCTGTGTTTCTTTGTCCTTTCTCCTGAGATAATGTAGTCGGTCCTATAAACAGGTTTATGGTGGTGTGGGTAATGCTACTCACCTTCATGACTTCTTTCACAGGTGCCCACTGGGTAATGCTAAATGAGTAGCAATTTCTGCCTTGTTGTGGTAAGGGTTAGTCACCCAGTGCCCACCATTGGAAAAAAAATTGGCATGTGAACAATAAATTAAGCAAGAAAAACAGCCAAAATATTTAGAGCATCACCATTTTTAGTTGATTAGTCTCTCTGCTTGATATAATTGTGTATTCTTATGTTTTGTGCTTGCTATTGTTAATAAATGCATTTGTGTGTCATAACCTCAGTTTTTATAAGACATGCTGACATCTTGATGATGATTTTAATTTTAATGATTTTTTTCACTATTTTTGAAAAAAAAAATGTATGTATTAATCATATATTTAAACTTATATATTAAATTTAATAATTTAATGTAAAAAATTAACAAAAGTAAAATATACTTTTAGGAATGTAAATAAAAATATTATTTTAAAAAACAAAACTAAATCAACAAAATAACACATGTGAGTACTAACAATAAAATATACATATATTGTTTAGTATTTTGAATCTGAGTATAATATGCAGTATTGGCAGCATTTAGGGTTTTAGAGCAAGCATATGTATTGCCAATTAACAACACCCTTAACTCCTGTTTGAAATGGATAGCTCTTGTTACTATAGCAACTACCACCAATCATACTATTTTGTCGGAGTTATTCTTATGTTAGACAGACTCTACTGTTCTTACCCATTGCTGTTAAGAAATCCATTGAAACACAGATGAAAAAATCTCAAATTAAATTATATTAAGTGTTGCATATCTCATTCAATATTTGTTTTTGGTTGATTTATAAGCAAGTGCTCATTTTGTGATGCAAAACTGTGTTTCAAATAAATCTAATTAAATAGTATGTGTTATTTTCCTAAAGTGCAGCTTTCTTCTAAAGCTATATACATGTTTTAAACTGGAAGTTACAGCCTGGCAGTCTTAGGCCTGTTGGTTTGTTATATAAATTAAAAAATTGGTATTGTTAACAAATGTACCCAGTTAAATATATTTCTGTAAGTTTATAGAAAAAGGAAGGCTGCAAAAACTTATCATACTGTTTCCAACTTGATTAAGCATTCATGTGTAGTATTACCTGAGCCCAGAAAATATTTGTTTAAAAATGGAAAAGTTGTACTAGAAAATCCACCCCAAGAAATTAATACAAAATTATTGGTGGAAGTGTAAAAATTTCTGTAAAATGTATCTAATAATAAAGAAATGTTTGTATTTTAACCATACCTATTTCATTTTCATGGCTATAATATTCATATTTGAAACTTATCCTTTTTTAAAGAAGAAAATTTGAGTCAACAGTTGATACGAGCATAACCAGTAAAGATTTATTTTTTTTCTAACTTTTGGCAGAAGCAAAATGTGGAAACTTTATAGTTTATGTTGACTAGATAACAAAAAAATTGTAATTTAACTGGTAAAAATTCTTACATTTATATTGTTACAAATTTATTTTTGTCTATAAATAATCTCATACCAATTAAAAACATTCAGCTATGGTCAAAAATTGTGCAATTTAGGCATGTTCTGCGTTAAAAACAATATTTCAAAAGATTTAGTGACTTGGCTAGATTATTGGTGAGAAATAGATGCTTCTGGGAAAACCCATCACCTCTAGGACAAATTCTAAGCGAAATAGCTCCAGAAGTTTAGTGAAATTTGTAGATTTCATGCCAAGTCAGGTATAAATACCACCGCCCAACATAGAAAACAATGGTTACGTGGTCAAAGCGGACAGTGGTTACAGCGGACACGTGAGGTGAGCTGGGGGGGGGGCAGAGCGGACATTCTTGTACCTGTTGTGTTATTTCCCTAATCAGTCATATGTGATCTATTGTGTAGTTTCGAGCTTTGCATCTGCTGGAGAGATAAACCATCACCTTCTATAGCTAAGAAAGCCTGAACACTCTCTTGTGATGTCATCAACCGATGGCTGCAATCAACCACCTTCGTTCACGATTAAAATATTCCGAAGGAACTGTTTTTATGTTTAAAAAATCCCTTGCAATCAATTACTATAATATTTTAAAATTAATATTGATATTGTTTCCACAAAGAATATTAAAAAATTAATAGTAACTATATGTAAAAACTTATTCAAGAATAACTTTGAATGAAAACTTTCTATAAAATCTAGTCAATGAAATTTTATTCAATATTGGATATTACATTTTCCTTGGTGTACTTTCAATGGAAATATATATCTGTGGTGATTATTAATGTGCTAAATCTAATGATAGAATTATTTTTATGAAAAGTATATGTATATATAATTAATCATTCCTGTACATTTTTTTCAAATTCAAGCAAAACATTTTGGGTGTTATAGTTTATTCTAAAATAATTATTAGCAACATAATCTATTATGAATTGAAAATATTTCTTTAAAATTTATTAAATGCAATATACATGATTAATTTATTAGCAAAATATATTCCCTGCATATGATAGATTTTAAATATTTAATGCATTTAATGGGTGATAATTTTGTGTGGTTGAAGAGGAAAAAGCAATCGGAAAAATAAAAAATAGTTTATTAGAATCATACTTTCTCTATATATCTTCTAAACATAATGCATAAATTTAGTTTGAAAAAGAAATATTAACATAAGCATTTTCTTTAAAAAAAAAATGCAAGTTTGGCAATTTGAAATCTTATATCTTATACATATCATACAATGACTAAAATTAATAAATTATATATATATATATATATATATATATATAAACAAAATTTCCCTATATAATTTTGCATATTACAACTCAAATAAATTATTTACATACATTAGAACAAAGTTAAACTACTTAAGTAGTATTACTTATACACAATTGTGTATACATAACTACTACATTTTTATTCAATTTATTTTGATGCATTCATAATAATGGATAAAAATAACTATTTGAGTATACTGAAATTTATTTTCAAAATTATTTTAGTTTTGAAAGGAAATAAAGATATTGGATACAATTTCTATTTTAAATTGCATTAAAAAGTAATTTTTTAAAGAATTATGACAAGTTTTCTTTTTTTTAGATAGAGCATTAATCACTATAGAGTCATTGATTTCTGTGCAATAATTTTTAAGGAATATATTTATGCATGATTTGACAATGAACAATTTTATTTCTTCAGCAGCATGTCCATTTTCACATTTTTCAAAAGGAAAGTAAATTTCAGATTCATTTAGAATCCTTCTAATTATTTAAAATGCACATGCTCTATAATTTGAACATTTAAGGAATTCCTTTTCATATTCAATAGATAACGGTTTACTTGTAGATAATTTATTTTTATTTAGTTATAACATGACCAGAAGGGTATTTTAATCCACTTCTGTCTATATTTTTTATAAGAATAGAAGAATTTGTATTCTCTTCAGCATTAACAATATAATCATTTAAAACCAGATAATTCTTACAATGAAGGCATTTAAAATGTTTTATACAAGAATGTGAACAGTAACCAGCAATATACGTAAGATTACTTTCAGAATTCGAAACATCAAACAATTTAGAAAAATGTATGAAATCTTTAAGTTTTGTAACTAGGTTGGACTTAATCCAATGGTAAATGATATTTATGCCTTTATAATAAAGGTTAATTAGTATTTATTTACTTGTATTTATTTTTCTTTTATTTACTTGTATCTGTTTTATATATTTTACTTTTAGTATTTATTTTTACTTACATTAATGAAACTAAATAATTTTATGGCAGTTGCACCTGTATTGCAGTTGCACATCTAATATTTATATGACTCTAAAATACAGTTTTCCACAAAATCCCTGGAGTTCGTTCATACCCTTCATTCTATTATTACTTACTATTAATTTTTAAATATTTCTCTGAAAGTTTTTATTTTTATTAAATTTTGCTATGTTTAAAATGCATTTGCACTATAATATCTTAACAATTTAATATAAATAATTAAATTTGATTGGAAAAAATGTATTTATCCTTGTAATTGGATAATCGAGTGCAAAAACAGAAAACTTCGGTGAAAAAAAACGTTATCCCACGTGAAAGAGATTTGCCACTTAAAATACTGTTTTAAACTATATTTGTGATTTTTAAAAGTATTTATTTACTTATTTATCTGCACCCTTTATCTGTTCCATGATGGGGGAAAAATGTGTCCGCTCTGACCATGAAATCTTATGTGTCCGCTCTGACCACGTCCGCTCTAGCCACACCACCAAAACAATTAGTGTGAAGACGATCGGGTTTGAGTGTTAGTCTAGAGCATAAAAGTTGTTAACTGTCTGAGGTATTTGAGACCTGTGTGATTGGAAGTAGTTTTTATTGCTGTACTAATTAATTTGAAGCTGTGTTAATGCGACTTATATTGTTGGAAATTTTTGTAACCTGTTAAATTTTGTTTTGAGATTGTTGAAAGTTTTGTGATTTTTAACTGACTATTATATCAACTCTCAGTCGACATGAACTCAAAGAGTTCATCATATAACTTGATTATATATATATATTTGTTCAATTGTATTAATATATCAATGTTACTAAATGTGAATATTTTTATTTTGTATTTCCAAAAATAAGCATTTTATTGGTAAAAATAATTTCATTTGAATACCTGTAAAATATATTTTTTACACTATACGGTATTATTTGTGATAAAAAATAACTTTCTTAGTGAAGCATTAATCTTTAATAAAGTTGATTTATTTTTGTATGACTTGAAAAGTATTATATTCAGGTGTATAGGAAGAGATGTTTTTAACAGTCATTAACTCGATTAATTCAGTTTTAATAAATCTCTACATTTTTTATAAACATATCTTTAATTATATTTATGGATTGTAGTGAAATAATAAAGATTAGCCATCAGTCTGCTTTTCTTGTTAATCTTGTGAAAAGCAGCTCTATGCTATTTATTAAAGATTGTCTTTAAAGAATTAATTTTCTTCGATATTTTTACTAAGCCTGATTAAGCAAATGATTGTGTCTGATTAAGACAAGGTATGAATTTCTAACAAGATTAAAAACCAAGAATTTTATTCTTTTTATAAAAAATATGTGCTTACATTTATTTATAACATTAACATTGCTAACTTTTGGTTTCATAGTCTCTTGCTGAAATAACTTTATTTTGAAGGAAGCGATCAGTTTTTAAGGAGGGAGGCTTTTACATGATAAATGATTTTTTATTTAGCAGTAATTTTTTTTCTACTAATAATCATAGTGCTTGTAACAGATCAAACCATGAATATTCTTTAGTAGTTAAGGGTGACTGATATTATAAAAAATGATCATCAAAATATTTGAGCAACATAATATAAAACATCCTTCGCAATCATTTCATTTGCCTCTTTCTTGGCTGTAATGTTCTTTTTACTTGTGCTGCTATGTTTTAAAAAATATGTATTTTTTTATTTTAGAAATTATCCCATCCTTATAATGTTCACATTTATTAATTGTAACTTATAAATTAATTGCTTGCTTCAAAGTTGTTCGTTCTATAAACATTGCATTTAATAACAATCAAATAAAGAAACAGCATATCAATCAAATAAAAAAATATCCATAAAAATATTAATTACTTTGTCCCAAATCATTAATTTGATTTTTTAAACAAGTTTAATGAATCAGTTCTGCTGTTTTATTTCTTAAATACTTAATTCAAATGAAGTTAATTTTTAACTTATTTTCTTTGTAGCTGCAACATGTTGCCAATTGCTTGACAAATCTTACGGCTGCTGTCCTTTAAAAAATGCTGTTTGTTGTGAAGATCATATACATTGTTGCCCAGTCAATACAAAATGTGCTTCTGGAATGTGTGTTCAGCAGGGACTAAATGCAACGAGAAACTTAAAAGGCTATGTAATCAAAGCTAATGATGTTACATGTCCAGGTGGAAACGTTACTTGTCCTGATTCCACAACCTGCTGTGAAGGTCAAGCACCAGGATCATATTCCTGTTGTCCATTAGAAGATGCTGTTTGTTGTGAAGATAAAGAACATTGTTGCCCATATGGTTTTAAATGTGATATTGAAGCCCAGGGATGCATCACAAATGGTTATATTACTAATATGTACAGCTCTAAGAAAACACTCTTTAAATCTCACATACCAGAAACTGGCCAAATTGCTCATGTTGAACCTGTCAATGAAACAAATGTGATATGTCCAGGATCAACATTTCAGTGTCCTAATGGATATTCATGTTGCAAGATGCAGAGTGGTGAGTGGGGGTGCTGTCCTTTCCCGAAAGCAACTTGTTGCAAAGATGGTTATCATTGCTGTCCAGAAAACATGGTATGTGATCCAACTTCTACTTATTGTACCCAAGGATTGAATAATGTAACTTCTTTACATACTGTACCAGCAACTTCAGTATCTGACAAAATTGTTTGTCCAGATAAGAGTCATTGTCTTGACACTATGACATGTTGCCATATTACAGATGCAGCGTTTGGCTGTTGTCCATATAGGAATGCTAATTGTTGCTCTGATAGGGCTCATTGTTGCCCTAGTGGATATAGATGTGATGTTATAAATAAGCGTTGTGTGCCACAAGCAAATGAGCTGTTAAACTCTGTTTTTTAAATGTAGGTACATCTTAATTTAGGTGTAATTATTTGTTAACAGTTTACAAATAACATTTTGTAATGCATTTAATTATTATTTTATTTAACAGATCAGAATACTGCAGTGAAATTTCTGAACCAAAGTTAGGTTCACATTTCCAAATTGTCTGTTTTGTATAAAAAAAATAATTTAAAAATTATACTTAACTAAGAAAAAAATACTAACTTGAATTGCATTTAATTTTGTTTACATTGATTTTACAATCAGATTTCTCATAAAAATTTGTGATATAAAAATAAACTGATTGTAGGAGATCCTAAAAAAAGTATAACGATTCTTTCATGTTTTATGTTTTAAAGATGTTCAATTCCAAAAGCAATTTGTTGAAATGCTTATGTTATTTCTATTATTTTCATTTGTAGCTTTTAGAAGGTCTTTATGTTTAGCTAAATGTTTTTGTAAAAATCAAATTGATAAATTTAAAATGTTTCCTATTTAGGATAATTTTGAAATTAAATATATCAAATTTTAATATTTTAAATCTGATTCCACACAAAAAGAAAACATAGTAAAGTTTATTTTTCAGTGAAGTTAAGAAGACTTACAATATAAACCAAATATTATTGAATTCCATATTTTATCATACTTGTTTGATTTTAATTTAAATTCATTTTCAAGTTGTATTCATTAGTTTACTTACTGTATTTTCCCACACTCTTTTTAATGAATATTTTCTAGAAATGTTTATCAAAAAAATTAAAATAGCATTTTTATTTGAAATATCATTAAAGTGTTCATTTGTTATAAGTTTATGTGCCTATTTTGTTCATTTAAGAACTTGTAGTAAAGATGTTTTACATTTTACTGCATATTTGTATATTACAATTTTTTGTAATAAACGGTTACATTTAAATTCTGTTTTATTATTTAAAGAATTTTTCTTTGCAATAATTAGTGCATATATGAAAATTTTGAATACTATTTTTGAAAAATTTATGAAAATTAATATTTAACAAATTATTTGATCATCCCTAAAATTTTCACTTAATATTGCTTAAGATTTATTCCAGTTATTTCCAGGGAAGAATTTATCCTCTTATTTAATTATACAAAAATATACAATATTTTAAAATTTTGTTATTTGCTTTTAAATTGCTCCTTTCACATAAAATGCTTTGCAGTGCTTAATATTCAATGATTTAGATTTCATATTTGACAGGGAAGTTAAGACTTTCAATTATTTATGTATTATATACAACTTAACAAAATACTAGATTATAATATTTTTATGTATTAATATTTCATTTTTTTTATTAAGTGGTCACATGAAAGCAATATTTCTTTAAAAAGAATATGAGAAATTGAAGAGGAGCAGTTATTATTTATTTTATATAATACCCATTTTTCAGTTTTGTTTGTAAAAATTTTTGATAAATTTTAAAGATTTGTGGTTTTTATCAGATTATAGTTTGAATATATATATATATATATATATATATATATATATATATATATATATATATTAATAGCTTCAAATTACAAATTCAGGGAGAAGAAATTTTTAGTATCTGAGATATAAAAACTTCTAGACCTTATATTAAAATGGTGCCAATTACTTTAATTTTAAAATCCGTTTCCATGTATTTTTAGTGATTTTACTTATTATGACTATTGATTGATTAAGATTAATAAAGTAATATTTATAATAATTTATCCCAGAGTTTTAAGTAAATATATTATTTTAAAATTATGCTGTGGATTCATCTATCAGAATGTTGGATTTTAATTTTTTAAGTTTTATTTTGTTGAAAAAACTGAAGAAAAATTATAAATTGAATTTAATATTTCCCATTGAGTATTCATAAAATGAATTACATTTGATGCATGATTGTAATGTGAGTTTTATTTGAAGTCAAAATTTGTATAATGGAAAATTGAGGAATGTAGAAAAAATTTCTATTTTTTGTATAATTAAAATTATTTTTTTACAAATGAAAGCAATGTAGATTTTGTGAACTTTTTAAAAGTTTAAATTTTTTCTACATTAAAACAAAAGGAGTTGGTAATATTTTAGCAATCCAATCAATTTTATTGGATTAATAAATTAATGAAGTATTAAACAGAATGAATGTATAAACTCTGATCAATAATTAATCATAAAGTTTGATATATATGTATTGTTAGTTAATTTATAATGCAGAATTTCTAAACTTCCTATCTAATGCAAATTTTAAAAATTTTGTTAAAGTTGCGATGAACTGGAATATTTAAAATAAAAGAACATGCAGTTAAGATTAATTTGAGTTTAAAACTAGAATTTGTAGATTTGATCAATGGAGAGAATAAAGGAATTTAAGGAAAATAGAGTTTCAATAATAAGTTCAAGTATTCCATTTTGAGATTAACACACAAATTACTAAAACAGAATTTCATTATTAATTACATGTTCAGAAATTTGAAATTTTGAGTGGTATGTGTTAAAGTGATATAGTAATATTTATAACTTTCTGTTTAATTAGAAGTAATTCTATAAATAAATATAAATTATATGTAATAAAAATCTTTTGTTTATACATAAAAAAATTTCAGTTGAAAATCTATTTTACATTTGTTAAAATTTTCATAACTATAGTTAATAATTTATTTTAATAGCAGTTGGTGAATTTTTAGTCAAAGAATTTGACTATGGGAATTTTTCAGCACAGGAATAAGAAAAAAATTTGCCATCACTCATGTAGAAAAGATATGTGTATGAATATATACATACTATTGTAATTATACACTAGTATGAAATAAACTAAATTAGTTACCTCTACATAAAAGTTATATTATTAATGTTTGATTTTTTTATAGTTATAAAAATATCAATAAATAAACTTACTTAAATGTTCAAAGTTTTAGGTAACAATTTTTCTCTGACCATGAAATCAATTTAAATAAATGTAAATTTTTCTACTTATTTTTTTTACAGTTATTGCTTAATTTTCACATATTTTATTTTAATTATTTAAAATGCAAAGTTCAGTTCAGTACAAAACTTTTTATCTGTAAAATTAATAAATGCATAAATATCCAATAAAAGTATTTCTTCGCAAAATTATTTAAATATCTTTGTTATTAAAATATTGAGTTAGCATAAATGATTTGGAAAAATATAATATGAAAATATGTTAATAAACCACACACAAACTCGACAAGTTTGAAATCCCTCTACAAATGTCATTATGTGTTTATTATTTATGACGATGTCTCCTGGCGATAATTGAACTCATTCCATTCATTTTGTAATAAAATTGGTGCCCTTGAATCGTCAATACGACCACAGAACGCTTCACTTACACAGTGGTTCTTTTCTGTTCTCTACTGAAAATGCATTGCAGACATAATGTGCAAATAACCAGCACATTCAAGGATACAAAAACTTTTTTCATTGCTAATTCCAATTTTCCCTGCTCCACTCAATTGAAAAAACAACAGATTCATTCCTACCACAATACAAACACTTAGCGAGTTTATTCGTTTCACATATCTTATGTGTACAAGTACTACTTTTGAAAGTATAGCTTTTTTTTTTTTTTTTAATGAATGAATAATTTATACTAATTGTGTGAGCTAATATAAAAGATATAGTTTTATGACATCATTAGAAAAAAAATCTGAACATTTTCATAAATTTATTATTTATACATAAACTATTTTGTATCTCTTCTGACAGTTCCAAATACTTAATGTTTTCAAAATTATTAATTGTTGAATAAAGGTGTTTGAGGCAAAGTTATAGAAATTCACAGTAGGTAAATCATTAAAAATAAAATAAGAGCTTCTTTAATTTTAATGTGATATTTTGTTGCGTTTGCATTGGAATATTTATTAAATATAAGTAGCATTAATACAGTGTTCTCAATGTTGTAATGTTTTTGTTTTTAATATAACATCAATTTTTATTTTAATGTTTATTAAATCAATTTATTAATTTTTGATTCTAACAAGTTGCAGTCAATGAAATTATTATAAATTTCATTTTTAAAAAAGCTTAATTTTTAATTTTCTATAATAATATTGTATCCAAAAAAATTTACAGTCTTATATATTATATAATTGAAATTTTCTTATATTACAATATATACAATGAAGGGTAAGAATTTTCTTTCCTTAATGCACTTAAATTAATTATTTATTAGTTTTTGGTTTTGATTGACTCAATATCAATCCTCATGTTTTAAATGTGATCATAGAATCTTGAATAAGGTAAAATAGAATTGTATGTAAAAAAGAATTTTAAAAAAGGGCAGCAGAAAAAAAGATTAAATTGTATAATCTTAAAATTAAATATATTCTCTATTCAACTTATAAGGCAAAGTAATTCTGATACAATTTTCTATGAAAAATGTAATTCTTTTATTAAATTGATGTAAGAAAGGAAAATTTTGTTAATTCACCTCAGAAATATTAAAAATATGCATTTCAGACAAAAATGATAAGACCATTATAGTTTTTAAAATTTATTAGCTCTGACACAATATGAACAGCTTCCATATTACCTTAGAAAAACAGAATCACAATGATAGCAATAAAATGATGAAATCAAAGCTTCATGAATAAACAGTTCAAAGAAATGAATTCACTGGAACACTTAATGACATTCCTCTCTATTTCATACTTGTGAACATAAACACAGCGCATGAACACATGTACAGGAAATTTGTGTATCACATATAAACACTAAAATGAATATCAAAGGAACATGTTTTACATCACGTTAAAAAAAGTTTTTTTTTCCCACTTAGAAACGTCGGAAATTGAAAGTTACAACCTAAAACTTACCACAAATATTTTACTTTTAAAATGCAATACAAATTACATTGTATAAGTATTGTGACAATAAATGAGAACAAATGTAGTTTTTATTATTACTTATTATCATAATGTATGTAGAGAAACAGATATTACAGACGTATAATAGTCATGGAAAAGGAAATGTAATTGAACATTGATTTTACACTTATGGATTGATGAATCAATATATTTATGTTAAGTGCATATAAATAGAAGGAATCAGATAAGTTCAGCTACTTTAAAAAATTTAATGTATAAACTAAATTAGTTGCACAAAAATATAAAATATTAACTACACAATGAATTTCTGTTAGTTTAAATTGCTTTAACATAAGTTGAAATAATTTGTTAAGTAAGCTTAAAACTGCTATCCAGAATTTTACAATAAATTAATAAACATCATGGAAAAAGTCTGTTTGTTAAACAAATATATTCCATCTTATAAATCAATGGCACATATTTAAGAGAATTATTTTACTTAAAAATTTAATGAATTTTGCTTAGTACAAATCTACTTTGAAAATAAAAATCTATCACATTAAGGAAAGCATATCAGTTGGCAATCCTCATACATGAATTATATTTAAATTAAAACATCCAGCAAAACAGGAATAGTAAAAATTTGAGTAAATCACATACTCCATCTTTAAAAAAAGTGAAAAAAAAAAAATCAAGCCGGACTAGGCCCTGTACGACTAGCTGCCCTCGATGCAAAGCCGTAACTAGAGAAGCGAAATAATGTTCTTCAGAGTTCACTTAAGCATTTTTCATTTTCCAAGAGCTTCAGTTATGATTGACACTACTGAGTAAAATAAATAGATTCTTTTTTTATTCCATTGAGCTTTTTTAGAGTTTTAGCTGCTATGAGAAGCTCAGCAGTTTTCAATGAATGAAGTTAGAGTAAGCAGCATTGTAGAAAGCTCGGCAGGCAAGATTTGTCTATAAAAAGTTGACTGTTCCTAGTTACGGCAAAGCAAACATATGCTTTCATCAATTTATAAATGCTGCCACACGCATACTTTATTATATACAGATTAAATATATACAACAGGCTCATTATCAACAGTAAGTACTGAGATTGTAATGCGGTAACTCGGGTTGCACTCGGCTGACAACTTTCTCGCCATCAAGCACAGCCATCACAACAGTGTTGTCAACAGGACAACGTAATAAGTCTGGAAGATTCCACTCGTTCTCCTCTGTGGGTTGCGGCTGGTTGTTGCTTCTCTCTACCTCAGTGGGAACCCGATCTTGTTCAACTACAACAGTGGAAATGTTATCAGCTTTAGTATCATCCACAGAGCGTCTGTGATTTCTGTGTCGGCGGCGGTGCTTGTCTGGGGAATGACGTCTTCCAGTGCCGTAATCCCCGTGTCCTGGATGACGGGGCAATATAAGAAGCGGTCGCTGATCATATCCATAGCTAGATGATGAATGTTGACTAACGTCGGATCGGTAGCAGTACTCGCCAGCGAGAGACCGTGGGTGTCCAGAGTATCCATAATCACCATCAACACTTTCATAAATATGCTCAGTAAATGGGCCATACAGGTCTCCAGTGCCTAAGTACTGCCTATCTAACCGACGTTGCCACTCATAAGGCAGCCAAACTTTACATGGAGATTCCTGGTGGTTTACTCCTGATCCGTTGTTTTGAGCATAAACCTCAGCACCTTTCTGTAATGGTCCATAAACTTGTTGTGGAGCTTTTGCAATTTCAGCCGTATGGTTCTCCTCGATTGGGCTGTTGATTGATGTGGTATATAGGGGACCTGTCAATATATAAATATCTTTTACTATATTATTAAATAAGGTATTTAATATAAAAATTTATTGTTTGACAAATATAAAAGCATTTACTGGTTTCAATGGATTTAATTAGATATTTTAATTTTTCTTACTTTAATATTTATATTTTTAAATTGAATTTCTATTATAGTGCTTAATTTGTAACTTACATTCATAACTAAATTAATTTAACTTTTTTAAAAAGTATTTTTTACATTTATTTATTAAACTTTTTAAACTTTATAATTTATTGAATTTAATTAAATTGGTAATGTGATATTTATAATTTTATTAGTAATGATAATATGACTGAAAATGAGGTTTTTCTCAAACAAATTACTATTACAAAATTTATTTAATAGCATCTAATATTATGCAATGTTTTATTTCAGAATTATTGAATATTTTGATGTAGCAATCACATATTAAGATTTTCCTCTGAGCTTTGAAGGTCAAATTATATCTAATACAGATATTTTACCTAGTGTTGTGGAAGTAAGGTTGACAGAGCAATTTCCTTGTTTGAGGGGGCTTTCTATTTCCTGGCAAACCTCCTAAAATGGAAAAATATCATTAAAATTCAAGATCCCAAATAACAGAATTTTGAAAGAAATTTTGATTCAGTACGAGACAATGTAAGAACAGATACAGTTACATAATTGTATTTTTAACAAAAGTTTTAAAACTATATTAAGAATTCTATGACTGAAATTTATAAAATCTAAATTTGCATGATAAATAGTTTTTAAAAACTCATCATCTTTAGATAAAATTCAATTAATTTAAAAAACTTATTTTAGATTTCTAAACTAACAATACATTCATTCATATAATAATATTTTATCATTCTTCAAAATATAATGCAGAGTTATTAGAAAATTTATTAAATGTTCAACAATTTTGATTTATTTATCATTAATATTTTATCAGTTATATAAAAACAAAAAAATGCAAAATTGTTAGAAAATATGTAAATCAGCAATAATAGCCCATGGTATTTTTGTTAAGGAAAAAAGAGAAATGATTAAGTTAAATTATTTTAGATAAATCGAGAAAAGGAAAGGGCAGGAATGTATATCTAGCAGTAAATAAAAAATATTAAAAACATGCATTTGAATAACCATGCATCTATAAAATGTGTAATTTAGGATTAGGAGTAACTAAAGAAAAGCAATACATAAAAAAAAAAAGTCCCATGCTTAATCAATCATAATTGTATTTTAAATAGCAACAAAAGAGAGCCTTTAGAAACAAAATCCAATTTGATAAATCTACTTAGTTACATTTTTTGTTCAAATACTTTATTTAATATTTCATTTTTTATTAATTATAACCCCTAAAAATATACTTTAAGTAAAAAACTATTTTCACAAATATGTTTAGTAAAATTTCTTATTGTATCAAAATTTTGTTTACAGAATATTTATTCCATACTAGGTATTATAATTTAAACTTTGCAAAATTAAATAATAAGTGTTTGATGAAATTATGATAAATTGTATATATATAATACATATTTTAAAATTTTGTTATTTAATTTAATATAAATAAAAATAAAAATCCAAATTTTATTATAATGAATGAAATAAATTAATATTAGTTATAACTTTACTTAAGACAGTTTGTGTTTATATCTATAAAACAGTATTGCTATAGCGGAAAGGAAACAATCTAACGTAATTATCAGCTATATAAATTACTGCTAACAAAGGAGTGTCTGATATATATAACTTATAAAAATAAATTTCTTGCTAATTACCATAGAAGTTAATGGTTATTCAAGAACTAATCATCATAAAAAAAAGAGAACTTTAAAGCAAATTACAGCTGAAAATAAGTAAAATGCACTCAAAAATATAAGCACATAAATAATAATAGGAGTTTTAGGATTATCAAACAGTTGGGAAAATTAGTCATCATGCAGTTATTCCAAAGAAAGCATTTATAGGGTTTTCTTTTCTGTTTCAAAGCAAAATCTTTCATACATGTCTTGTCATATGCATGCATGAAGGACACATGCTGTCTAGGGTGCAGGAAAAATACCTGAGGGACTATGAGTGCATACAGAGAGGGGAGGGCAGGGATTACCCACACTGTGTTGGCCTGGGGAACCAGGGGTGAGAGCTGCAGGTGGTGGCAGGTTGCCTTTAGAGCGCTGAAGGGAACCAAATAAACGGCAGTCTCCAAGACGTTCCAGTTCAGGTTGTATCTAGAAAAAACGAATGCATTTAGAAATATACTCAATAGAGAAAAGCGAGATTGTTAACTTTAATTTTAATTCTGAAATAAATTAAATTTATTTGGAAAACATCACTCTAATTAAAAGTTGTAAAGACCTCTATACTTAAAACTTATAAACGCCCATTAGGAAAATAAACAGAAATTACTGGAAAATGATAAAAGTATTCTTAATTTGATAAACCATAGAAGAGTCAAGCTCTTCGATTGTCTTCAAAATGTACGACTTAGTTGCAAAAAAATATTAAATTATTTTTAATATTATTACCTACATTATTGATAAAAATCTGACACAAAGATTAATAGTTAAACTACATTATTAATTGAAAATAATTTAGTACTCTACACTAATAGCAATATGAAGAAATTAGCACTATTTTAGGTATATAGCTGTTAATCCAAGTTAAATAAACATTGTCTCACCTTTTCATCAGTTAAGCAGTAAAAGATCAGTATATATATTCCCTGGCAGGAGTTGAAGACTGTAAATGTATAAGCAAGAGCAATTGTTTCCTGATGAAGATACAAAAGGCCTGTAGTCCATGTCAATCCAAGTATTATCATGAGGAAGACGGCACGGCGAATGTGCACCCTAATCTTTGCCAACTTTGCTTCTTCTTTTCCTTTAATAGTAGTCGTTAACCCAGTGTGGTGACACAAAATGCAGTATGCTACACAGAGAAATACTATTCCGCCCTAAAACGAAAGAAGAAATTAAATAAACGTTTACAATTCTATCAATAATTCAAATGCTCCTAATTTTAGATATTAATGAATGTTAAAAAAATAAAACTGCTTGAGTAAATTTAGAAAAATAACAATCAATATATTACTAATTTGAATAGCTTGGCAATTTTTGTTTACGTTCTGGGGAGCATATAAATTTATATAAATTATTCAGAGCACTGAAAAACATAATATTAGCTCAGTAATCAAAATATTTATCAATAAAATTATGGCACTAACTTATTTTGGAAAGATTGCTCCTATCTTATCAACATGCTTAAAATAACTGTGATTAATAAAAATAAAATGTTTGTAAAATCAAAGTATAATTATAAATATTTAATTTATAGGCATATAACTTTCAATAAAACATAATTTATGCTTTAATAAAATAGATATATGATTAACAAATTGAATATGTAATTTTTAAAGAAATATTTTGGAAACTATAGAATTTTCAAAGAATTTCATTTTTGCTATTACATATAATTCATTTATATATAATAAAATTTCAATTGATGAAAAATAATAATTGTTGCAATAATTAAAATCCAAAAAACTTTCTAAAAAAAAAAAAAAAAAAAAAAAATTCCATTTAATGAAATACTAAGATTTTAATGTTTTATAAGCCTAGACTTTTTTTAAAAAAGAATCAGAATAAAAACAGACATATTTATTAGTTAAATAAAATTATTTTTTAACACATACTGTCATTCTAATCAGTAAGCCATTATGTCTAATTTAAAAAAGAAAAAAATATGAATTTATAAATCAGAATAACAAATAAAAGGAATTCCTCTAATTATTCAAAATGGGAATATTTCTATTAGCATATAGTAATGAATTCTATTCATGATAGATTATAAGTAAACCATTTACAAAAATTTCTTTTCTTTATAAAACAGACAGTGAAATAATAAAAAATATTTTGCATTATTTGATACGACAATATAACATAACATTAATTTATTTAAATATTGTTTGACTTTATGACAGGGATAAAAAATATATAATCCCTTTTGATATGATAAAAAAAATCAAAATGGTAATAATACATTTGAATTTTCATGTGTATTAAATTGAAAAAGATTACACATGTAGAGCTGATATATACATATATGTGTGTGTGTTAATATTGCATATAATATTTTACTAACCTACTAAAATAAGCTTTTAAACTACTTAAATAAGCTTTTAACAATATGTAGCAATATTTTCATGCATGAAAATTTTACTCTTAAAGTAACACATTAATTTACAGAATACTTACAAAATAAATACCAACTGCTGGTCCAATAAAGCTAAATATAAAGAAATTGTCAGAGCGCAGCCAACAGATTCGTTCAGTACCATAGCTTCTGCAGTCCACAATTGCAGCTATGCTTACAATAACTGCAGGTACACAGTATGCAAGTCCATAATACCAGGCCCATCGTGACTTCTGTGGTTGAGAAATGTCAGCTAATTCCACATATAATTGGAAACATTCCAAAAAGGCCCAACAGATAGTAGCTAAGAGTAAGTAATCAAGAAGAGCAGCAAGTATGGCACACAGCATTGGTTCCCAAGTCTGTTCAATTCCACTGACAAGCACAATTTCCGTAAGCAATAAGCAAACGAAAATATTTCTATGGACTGTAACAGCATCTCCCATCAAGCTCCTGGTAATAGATAAGAAAAAAATAATAAGAATTGTAACTTACTGCTTTGGCAAAGAGCAGTAACTACTGACAAAAATAATAAAATTTCTGAAATAACCAACTTGCACCAGAGATTGCAAAAGAAGATAATTTAATAAAGTTATTATAGCAATAATACAAATTCAGAAAAAAAATTGTATAAATGCATTTTAATACAAACCTTAGTAAAAATATTGGAATGATCATCACAATTAAACATATGATGCAAATAATGCATCCAATAATGATTGTCACATGCAAAATATCTTGAGGAACTGGCATTTCCTAGAAAACAGAAGACATTTATTAAATTATTTAAAGACCATAATAGATATTCATTAAACTAGTTTAGTTAAGTAAAAATTAATTTACATCATTTACTAAACTGATAATTCTTAAATATTCAATGTTACTATTATTTTATGCAAACATACATAATGTATGGCTTTAAAACTAATTCTCAATGATTTTTTCTATGATAGGGATGAAAATAATCTATATCACTCATAATATACTATAATAGATAATAATTTTATATAATATAAGAATTTTCAAACATATTTTAAGTTTAAAAATTTCTTTAAAATTTTAAGCAATAGTAAATTATGCATTTCTCAATGTGATGTGTGTTTAAGATTACTTTTATAAATCATGATAAATCAAGCACATTACTTTCATAAATATATCATAATCATTTTAAAAGTCTACTACTACTACATTGATATAATAAAAATAACCAAAAATGTTATTTACTAGATTTAATGCAGAAATAAATAAAATATAAGGTAACTGAAAGACTTAAAATAAACATAAACAAAAATATTAAACATTTATACATTTTTTTTTAAATGATACTAACTTTGACATCTGTTACTTCCATGACAACAGCAAAATTCGTTAAATGATTGCAAGCACAAGAAGTGTGTGTAGCATTGGTGGATTGAACTCTACAACCAGCATTTGACCATTCCCTTTAAAAATGATTAATTAATTAATTTAAAAATTAATTTTAAATTGGATTAAAATAATTTTAAATAACCATGTGTTCAATGAGCATGATTAACATTAATCAAAAACGGTATCTTGCTTAACAAATTCTATAAATATCATTTAAAAATTAGAAAATTTACTATAAAAAACTCTAACATGTAAAATTAAATATAATACAGAAACACATAATTCAGTTGAATTTTTTTTTTTTTTAAACATTGATTTCAGCACAGAAATAAATTTAAATCAAATAAAAATGAAATTTTAAGTCACTTGATTGCTTTCACAAAATTATTTATATTTCTCACTTACAAATCTAAATTAATAAATAGAAAAATATTTTTTCTAAATTGAAATATGCATATTATATATATAAATTAACGAATATTTCAATATTCACAAAATGGTGAAATAAATAAAATAAATTTATATACCTGACATCAAAATCCCAATAAACACACATTGGATTTGTCATATTTTCTTCCTATATTAATATAAAAAATAAAAGTTTAGAAATAAAATTAAAGTTTACCATTTATGTCAAATTATATTTTCAAAAGATAATTTTTACAACAAATACTTTCATTTACATGAACAAGAATCTATATTGCATTATTTTCAGTTTGAAGTTTTGAGTTTATAAGTATGAATAAAAATTCCCTTAACCCATTTGATCACCATACCTCTAAGTGTCTAAAAGTTATTATCACAGGTTGAGATAGTCTAGTCATCCCAGGTTTACCAACTGAAGCAGCAATGACTTTGGAATTTATACGCCAGCTGGAATTTCCTTTCATATTCCTAAATGAATATCCGGGTTCAGGCTTCAAAAGATTACCGACACCACGATATACAACAAATACTATTTTAGCCAGGCCTGAAAGAAAGAAAAATATCAATTTAATCATAAGTCACATCAGATGTTTGTACTTAAATTAATTATTACTGAAGAAGCATAAATCATGAGTGGTATGAAATTTCTTAATATCACAGAATCATTAATTATAATAATAATAATAATACATTAACTATAACAAATGTAAAAAATTAAAAATATAAGGAATGATTTTTCTATAAATGTTATCTTGATTGAAAAAATCTACTCATTTTTAAATAGATAGATTTCTTTACTTAAATATTTTTTGTATATATTTGTATAATATAATGCTTAAAAATGATGACATGATAAAATATAAATAATATATTGATTTGGAGCAATTCAGCAATTTTTTTTTAATTACAAGCAATAGAAATTCATTGTAGTAAGTAAACAATGAATATTATACTCAAATAGGGTCTTTTATATTGGGTGATTCTCTTTGAAAAGAAACTTTACTTTGAGATATAAAATATTTTAAATTCTACAACAATAAAATACTTCTATAAAGATCAAATTTAGAAAGATTCAAACCATTTCCTCCAAAATGAAGTTTTGTTTTTTTTGGGGGAAAAAGTGAAAATATTCTAAAAATAGAATTACAAGAATTTAAGTAAATAATACAGTCAGAAGACATACATAAGAACTATTTCATTGGCATGGCAGTTATTTTAAAATCCTAATTATATAATACCAAATATACTTAAATATGTAAAATAGAAAACTTTAATTAGAGAAGAATGAATATTTTTTGAAAAATCTAGTGTCAGCTGTGAAAAGATATAAAAGATTTCAACCTATATAATTTTTTTTTAAGGTATAAATCTAGTAGAACATAAAATTGTATTTTTATGAAATATTTAACAAATATAAACTAACTATAAATAATTTTAATTAAAAAGTAATATATGATAAGGAAAATCACTTCGAAAATGCTTCCTACATCAGATATGTAAAAAAAAAAAAAATATTTTAGAATTTGGAAAAAAAAAGTCCTTCACATAAATAATACAATATTTAAGTTTTCTAATTTTTAAAATTATGCATATAATTGCTATATAAAAGTTATTGTAAAAGTATTTAATATATTAAATCACCTTTTACAATATTATTAATTTTAATTTCCAAATTGGAGAATAAATTTTGTCAAACTATGCATAGATCTTATGCTACCGTCTACAGATTGAGAATTTCAAATTTGTACATGTCCAAAATTAAATATAAAAGAATAGCAGAATTAAATTTCAAACATTTTAGTATTTACCATTTTCAAGAACAAATTTTGACCCATGTTAAGAACTTTTAGTGACAAGAAAACATTTTAATAAAATTTTTACCATGCTTTGACACATCCACAAGAGTTTGAGCAGGTAAAACCAAAGTATCATCCATTCTTATCCATGCAGTTTCCCCAGTTTCTCCACGGAAATCATTCATTACAGGAAATTGTACTGATGTAGCTGTTCTAGCATTTAGAACTTGAACTGAGAGCACTAAAAATAAAATATTTAGGATATAACACGCTGTCATACTTTCCAATAAAATTCTACCAAAATTGCATAGTTTTCCAAGAAAAATATGCATTTTTTTTTATTTAAATGCAACACATTTTCTAAATTGTGACAAAATTACAATATTATAGTACAAAGTCAATTAATTGTATTACAATATATTCTAAATATATGCCATCAAAATAGAAAAAAAAATTTTTTTAAAGAAAATACTCACATATATTTGCTTCAGCTAAAGTAAAAGAATCTTCAATTCCAGAAGAGTGTGCCAACAGCATTGCACTTTCTTCTAAGCCATCTAGTAGTGAAGAAGCAACTCTTCTGCGATCATTTGAAGGTAAATCATTCCAGGCATTTTGCCCCTGCTTTAGCAGATTACTGATAGTTTCCACAAGAGACTAAAATTATAATTTTGAAATTGTAATTTTTTTTGTTTATAGAACTATACAAATAAAAAAAAAAAGAATTTCTATCTATAACAGAAATCTTAGCATAAAATTACACTTATCCAAAGATTAAATTAAATTTGGACTATATTTATGCATCATAAATTTAAAAAAATGATAAAAAGAAAAAAAGTCATTTAATGTGATCAAATCAACTTTATTTAATACTTATTCATAAAACAAAACTAGATATTTCTTAATAAATGTGAATCCCTTTTAAAAATATTTTAGAAGTGCTAAAAATAAATTTGAAATGAATATCAAAAGCTCCAAAAAAAATGATATTTGAAAATATAAGATAAAAAGTATTATTTCAATTTTAAAAATGTGAGTAAAAAAAAGATGTTAATAGGAAAATAAAATGTTATTTAATTTCTCAACTTTCAAGAAATATGTAAACAGTTAGCTTTTAGTTCAATAAACAAAGTTATTATTTTATGGAAAAAATAAAAATCGATATAAATAAATGAATTGAATTGAGAACATAAAAAGAAAAAGTACCTGCAACAGCTCCCTCAACACATGATAGCGATGCCATAGATCATGGAAATTATCCATTCCATTTATAGCTCTAGATAAAGTTTGCTGTATTACTTCAGCAATTTCTTTTAAATCATCTGCATACAAAGGTTTGATAAAAGTCATCAAAGCTAATTCTGTTGCAACATTATTTATGGATTCACCATCTTCAATCTACAAACAATAATTATTTTAAATTAAAAATCAGAAATATCATAAATATGAAAAACACAAAAATTAGCATATTTAATTCAATATGCAAGTGTAATTTTAAATAGTTTTAAATATGGTGCAAAGCAAAATTGTTAAATTAATATATTATTCAATGGATTGATACTTTGTTCACAAATAAGTTTTAACAAATGAAATAAATAATCATGGTACATTATAGTTCAATTTACATAAATTTAATTTTATAAGTTATTTCTGAAACAATGAATTTTAGTGATAATCATGATTTTTTTCAGGATTTAATAAAAAGTAGGTGCTAAATTTAAATGAAAAATTATCTTACTCGTTTCTTTAAGTTGACAACCCAACCAGATCTACATTCTCTTAAATCTGGGTATGGAGTTAACCATCGTACAGGATCATTTGCACATTGCCATCTAGCAAGACCTAATTTAACAGAAAAATTAGGTTAGAATTGTGTAGACAGTATCTTATAATTCTTTCCACATATGTAAATCATTTTACACTTATCTTAAAAATATTTTACAAGAAAAGAATTAAAAGAAGGATACAAAATAAACAAGTAAAAAAATGAAATTCATAACACATTAGAGAAAATAACTAGAGAATTCCATAACATACTTATTTGGTTTTAGTTTTTATTTCCAATACTCTCCATATTTCAGTTTATACTTAAAATTTATGATCAAAATGTTATTCATTTAACTTTTTTTTTTAATGTATTAGAATTGTTTTACTGCAATGGAATAAGTAATAAAGAAAAAAAGAAGTGTTTTACAACTTACCAGTAGCACCTCCAGGACACCTATGAATGGCTTGTGTCCCAGCTTTTGTCCAATTCCACTGAATGTCACTCATCAAAATAGGAGGGCAGTGATTGGGTGGAATGGTAGGTAAACTAGTAGTTTTAGGAGTTGTAGGTACTTCAGCTAGAATGCAAGTAGTTTTTATTTTAATTTGGTAATAATTCATAACATTATTATAACTACCTTTAAGGTATGCATAAATGGGTTTTTAAAAGCATATTTTACGAAATGTGTTTTAAGAATATTTTATGAAATTACAAATAAGGATCACCACTTAACAAAAGGTTTAAGTTTTTTCTCATGTTATCTAATTAATCTAAGAATTAGGCTTTTTATTCACAATAAAAAAAAAAACCTAAACAGGGAAATTCAAGTACTGCAAAGAGAAATTTTCACTTACTAGTAGGCTGAGGTGTAGATGTGACTAGGCTGAAACTTTGCTGTGGATATCTAGGAGTTGACATTGTAGTGGATGTAGTAGTGCTGCTACTACTGGTCGAAGGAGGTGTGATTGGCGCAATTTCACTCAATTCACTTGATGTCTCTAATACTGTACTTAGGGTAGTATCAGGAGGAGCAAGGTCCATATCACTACTAGATGAACTATTGCCCAGAATTGCAGACTTTCTAGTAGTGGTTGTAAAAAATGACGCTAATGGAAAATTGCAAAAATTAATAACATGGTTTTCGAGTTAATTTCTTATAATAAGAGTTATGAATTGTAAATTTAAGAAAGAAAAATTAATAAATTATTCCATAAATATTTCAAATGTGACTTATACTCACGTGAAACACATTGATATTGGACTTCTAAGTATTTTAAAGTGCCTGGACATGGGTCACCAAATATAGTACTTGATACACCAATACCACAGCTTTGTTTTTGACTGCATCTAAAAAAATAACACAATAAAAGTGTTAAACTTTCTTTTATTTTATACACATTAAATTGTAGTAACACTAATTTAATTACTTAACATTGGTAAAATTATTTTAATTATTTTTTTTTCTATTGGCAATTATCCGCTATAGTTTTAAGTAAATTATTTTAAAATGTAATTTTTATTTATTTTAAAATAATTTAAAATAAATAAAATAAAAAAAATCAGTTTAATTAACATATTTAAATAAACTGATAAATAAAAGAGAAAGTTTCGTAATTTAAGCTTTTTACTTATGTGCAATGTTCATAGTTTGTAAAATATTTTGACTGGTCTTTCTTTATATTATTGTCATGTCTAGCTATGCTTTATTAAGAATATTGTTTCAAAATATTGATTTTACATCATTTAAGAAACTTACAACACAATATTCTATCATTACATCAACATTAAGTCAGGATTAAGGAATGCTTATGAATTAACTAAATTTATGCCAAATATATATAATTTTAAGTAAACTTTTGATACCTTCTAAATTAAATTTATTTACAAACTTTTGGGTTACATACCTGTCCTGCATGATTAAGAAGGACTTGTAAGACATACAGTTAACCCTCCAATCTACTTGACCATTTTCATTGCACATACTTATACTAAATCGCCCATAATTGGCTCGGATTAGACGAATAACTTTGCCTTCATCACATCCAACGTGAAGCTCATTGCCTTCACAGGAATAAATAGTTTTGGAATGAAGACGATCGGCTTTACCTAAAAATTATAAACTATTTTTCAAAAATTTGGAAAAAATAAATAAAAAAATATATAATCAATTAAATTGTCATTACATTCAAAAATTAGATACTAGTTCTTAATATTTGCTGTTAGTAGTCTGTAGTACCAACAACAGAAACACAAAAATGCATACGTCTATTTTACACTTAAAAATTTAATTAGACAATACTACATGAATATATTTTAATAATTTATAGCATTTATTTTAAATTTGAATTAAGCTCTTATAAAGTATGATAGAAAATATTAAGAAACAAAGTTTCATGAGATTTCATTCTGTATTCAAAATTTATGTGAGATTCATATACCACATATAAGAGTAATTACATATAAATTAAATTGGTTCATATTATGATTTAATTTAGTATTATTAATTTTAATCTGGAATAAATATGGTACATAAATTTTGTAATTTTTTTTTAAATGCAAAAAGAATACATCAATTATAAAGTACTTAATTAAAATGGTTAAATGAATTACATTTCTAAAATTAATATTTTTAGTTTTATATTTTATTGTTAGTTTATAACTGAATTAATTCATTACCTAATAGTGGATGCTTCAGAACTGTAGGCAAAGTAGCTACAAATAAGAAGTAGAAAAAAAGAAAAATTTCTAAATTATAATGGAACTAAAGAAAATCAAAATAACAAAATAAATATCGATCAAAACAATAAATATGAACTGAATAAAACAAATAATAAAAGCATGCAAATGATTAACAAATTAATAAAAATATTTTAACGCATAAAAAATATATCAAATTAAAATATATCCTTAACACGTTGATTTAAAAGTATTTCACCTCTTATAAAACTTACAGAAATTTCAAACACAAGTTGGCAACATAAAAATTCCAGGGTGGAAGAAAGTGCAAGGAAACAACAAAGTATTTCTTTGTGTTGTATTTTCATGAATATTCAATTTCCTCTCAAGTCAGTCAAGTGTCAAATCGAATTCAATTCGCATGCGAAGCGAAACGAGACCGTCCCATTCGCTCAAGGTCAGCCAATCGTAAGTAACATCGAATCAAGATCTTGCGGGGCCCCGAGGCAAAGACTTTTACAAACGATTTATTGTTCTTTTCTTGTTGGAGGAACGATCAGATTGCTTTATTTACACACCGTGGAACGTTGTTTCAGAAGAATTTCCTTTTCATACATCCTCGCAATAGAAATCGGAAATTTTTCTCATTTGGCGAAATTGTGTTACATCATAAATTAATTATACCCAATACTTGTTACATAAAATGGCAGGGAAATGGATGTATTTTTACTTAAAGGAAAATAAATTTGAATTAGAACTGACACAATAAGTTTGTTTATAATTATGTGGTCATTTTTTCCACAAGAAAAGACTTTTTTGGATTGATATCACAGATATTAAGTAAAATCTCTTAACCATAACAAACTTCCACGCCCGAGGAGAATTCGTAACTACTAACTATTAAATAGAATGCTATACTGCTAACATCCATTTTATCGGAGTTACAAATACATTGTTGTGGTGTAAAATTCTTTTTAGAGGAACGACGGAATATCTCTTTCTGAAGAAGATATTCTATCATTCTCCTCTAACAATTTTAGTCCACAATTTGATTTCCTATTTTAATCCACTTTTTGCACATGTGGAACATTTGACAAGAACATATAGTTTAAAGTGGAAACCACAGCAAAGATTTCAAGTACAATTGGGAATCGAACTCACAAGTTGTTGAATGTGGCCAGAGTGCTAACTATTCAGTTGATGGATCGGCTAAACATACAATTTAATTCATTTGAAAGAATTTATGCACCACTATTGCGCACGGCAAAATGAATATCCAGTGTATTACCTTCTATTGTTAATATTAAATATCAAGAGTATAAACTTTCTTTAAATTATTAATCATAAAGTAAATAGAGCAAATTATTTCACATATTTGTAAAGTATATATAATTGCTTACATAAATTTTAACATCATTAAGATGTATGATCAGTATTTTAAAGATATAGGATTTTTAGGGGGATTCATTTCAACTTAAAAATCTACTTGCGTAAAGAATTTGTGAAAAAAAAATTACTTATTACTTATATAATTAAAAAATTAAAACAAAATACCAAAAAAAAAAATTATCATTCCTTAAATACATAATAAAAGTAGAAAGAGAAGTTGTATGTTGGGTCATTTGCAACATTAACTTTAAAAATATAATCGCAGAGTAGCCATAGTCCCTCATTTCTCCAGTAGATGGCAGCATAAGTTCAAAACTAAGCGTTCCACCATCTGTCAAAAGATAGAAACAGAAGACACATGGCTTTGACAGTAAAGTGACTGTAATGGAGATAACTTGTTTTTGGAGCGCTTCGGGCCATTCTTTCGATATCTTGCATTTACAAAAAAACTGAACCGGTTTTGTAAGAGCAATTTGCGCGTCTACGTTCATGTTTTGTGCGAGTTTCGGGCAGAACTTTCTATGTTCTTTCGCTAAAGCAGCCCAAATCCTCAACTTTTCTATGCTTTCGGCAAAGTTGCTTTTAATAAGAGATCAATTTCGCTGCAATAACTAATAATCATTTCCTTACCGACGCCAAATATATTTTATTCTAAGCTTAATATGCAATCAAAAGATTTTTTTTCCCCACTATTTTTAAAAGATAATAAGATAAAAATTGTTTTGAAATATTTAAAAAAGTTTGTGCAGTTATTATTTAAGTTTGCATTTAGAAATTTTACAGTCCACTTTCGGTCGTAGATTTTTCCCTTTGTTTGACATCAATTTTCAATATAAAAAATTAGCATAGAACAATATCACGAACTCCGTAATCTTGTCGAAAATATTCCAGATATCTTTTTCTACAATATTTCTTTACAAAAAAGAAAACAAATTCATGAAGTGTAATGGATTTCTAACTAAAATAAAAGTTAGGCTTATAATTATTCAAAAATGAATATTCATCATTCAGTATTTCTAAGTTTACATTTAAAATGAATTAAGTGACACAATGTTTAATTGTAAATGAACTTTCAAAACAACAAATAAAGGCTACTTAATGGTGTAATCACGTAATAAAATATACAAAATTTTTAAAATAGGCGATAGTGGCTCAGGCTTTTAGGTATGTATGGGACGGAAAGTATAATTTATATGATTTTTTTAATTAATGTAACTACATGGTATAATATTTTGAACACTCCCACTGGCCCAATCACAATTTATAGTTTTTTTTTTTTTTTTTTTTTTAAAAATATATTTTCCATATTGATGATAAAACACTGAGTAAATGTACCTGTGTGTGTGTTTACAATAAGTTACATATTAAGATAACAATTCGTGAACAGTTTTGTTCAACAATACAAAAGTCCAAGAAACATTTTTTTTTATCAACAAACTCACAAGTTTAAATTTCCGAGGGACAATCCTGAGAATCCAAATGAGACTCGGACTTTCCGTCGGAATCAATGGGAGAACTAATTTTCAAATGAACCGATGCGAAAGCCTGCTTTGAAATGTAAACTGGAAAACTAAATAAATGAACCTCATTACTCAAAGAAGGTCTCTCGATACCAAGGAAAAGTACTTACTCTGGAAAGGAGGAATCGTCTGATGGGGGAGGAGAAAAAAAAGGTAGGGTAGAAAAGAGGGAGGAGGTAGCCAGGCCACACAGACCTAACTTTTGTTTGTTTGCTAACTAACGAGCTCTAGTAGAATCAGAACCGAAGAAAAATCGATTGACAGTGATTGAATGAAGCAATTAGCAGTCTTCCACTTGATTAAACAATACGAGGGAAGTTTATTTTAGAAAAGGACTCCGTACGAATTACAGTTTCGATTTGGATGCGGGTTTCATTCCTGCACGTTTATTTTGTGATAATTAAGAGAGAAAACCGAAACCTTTTCCTGATCTAGCCAAACGGGGGTAGGGACATAAAACTCCAGTATTAAAACATTAACAAAACGATAATTTTTGCTGCATAAATAGTAGTATGTACTAGTAATAGTAGATATAAATAGTAGTATGTACTAAAACAAAAACAAGAAAAAAAATGCAAATATCATACAACAAAATAAAAAAACACCCATCGGTTGGTTGGTTGGGTTTTGTGGCGCAAGGTCCAAAAAGAAGAAGCTGCGCCAAAAACACCCATCGGAATAATAAATATATTTAATTCAACTGACAATATATTATAAGAAAATGGTATTAAAATAGAAGTTAAACAAGAAATTATTATAATATACATATAGCGAATAAGTTTATATAAAATATAAGAAACACCATATAATAATGCAAGGAGTTTAGGTATATATATAACAACTTTCAAAGAGGATATTTCAAATAAAATCTATTCAAAAAAGCAGAAATTTTCTCCTTAAAATAAAGTAAATAAATTTATTTGCACTGTGTGAGATTTGGATTTTGTCCAAGGAGTAACAGTACTGTGATTTCAGGTTTTGAAATCCACTTTCATCTCATTGGGTTCAGGCAATAAGTACCAACAACACTCCGAGTGAAATAACGACTTAGTGAATTCGTAGGAAAATGTTGGCTGAGCCAGGCTTCAAATCAAATCATTACACGAAATTACTAGCGTGCGACAAATGTTTAATTACACAAACAAAATGTTCGCTCGGGAACCGAAAACATTATTAAAAATCTTGAGTAACTTTTCCATAGCCAGCTTCAATTCAGTTTGGCTAGTTTTCCAAATGACCGTCGGGTATGATGAAGCTTAGAGTTTAACCATTTCATTAGGTGCGCTGAAAGTTCAATTAGCCTTTTCCTAAAACTCGTAGCCCAAACTTTTCGAGCGAAATTTCGCTTTCATCGTCGAGCAATTTAGTTACACAGAAAATTAAACAAAAGCACTTGCTCACTGGGCAAACTGGATTTAAGATAATTACATCAAGGAATGTGCTCCTAGCAGGCCCTGGGCGTTTTCCTACCTGCAAATATGAGACGATGCAAGAATATGGAAGCTGGGATTGATAAATTTCAATGCCAAGATAATTCCCACTGCTAAGATGCTCAATAAGAATTCTGTGCATTTAAATATATTACCAGAGCAACTTCTAAAAAGCAATTATTTTTATAATGCATTTAGGCAATAAAATAGTAATTACGTAACGAATTTAATATTTGATTCATAATAATTGGAAATGGGACGAATCTAGAATTTTCTGAAAATTTCGAAGGCTAAGTCCAGTGTTATTTTTGGTTTTGACTAAGGTTTTAACAAAGATTTTGGAAACCTCTCCATTCTATATAATATTTAAAACGTGCTCTTTTCTTCTTTAATAGATATACTCATGAAGAAAATTTAAACAAATTTCAAGTATACGAGACAAACCAAAACCAGAATCAAGTCTCAGACTTTATTTTAAAAAGATGGTCTCATATCAAAGCTAATTATTAATATAACTGCCAGATTTATACTCAGTTCCAAATTGTGCAGCAAAAAATCGCGAGTTTCAAAAGAATATTACGTTAATTTTTTTAAAAGAATGTTTACTATTAAACTTGGAAGAGTATATTTTATTTTTTTGATTAGTTAATATCAAAAACAATCAACAACTCATTTCGATTATAGATATATTTGCAACTATTGATAAATTTCAGATAATTCAAGCACATAGGACCTGGTACGTTCATCTCCGTATGATTCTCTCTGTGTTTTGAGATTATTAATGTGATATCCTGTGTCCATTAATTGCTTATAGTTATAAATTATTTTACAAGAATAAAGAAGTTCAATTTCTTAAAAAAAATGCTAAATTGTCAATATAACGATTTTTACAGAAATTTTCAATTGGTGAGTTTTTGGATAGACTTCAAACCACACAAATTATTTTATGGATTCTTTGATTTTAATATTTCTAATATTAAAACTAGGCCTTTTCAACGTGTCACTAACATTTGTCACTCTAATATGGACACTGCTCATGATAAATGACAACAATAAATTTAATTTTAAAAATAACAATTTCAAGAACGATTTGGAGCATGCAGTAACAGTTTATGATCACGAGCATTTCGAAACTGTCGAAGTCGTGCGTGCGGACACGGAAAAGGAAGAGACATAGGTCAATTTCAAGAAATATATATGAGACAAAAAATTACAAGGCAATTTTTAGCTACATGGCAGACAAGCGGAAGAAAGAGCAAAGATGATAAAATCGTGGGAATGGACAAGAAAATAACTTTTTTTCATTTTATCTAAAACAAAAGAAAAAGGTAGCGGAGAAATAAAAAAAAAAAAAAAATACTGGTATTTTCTTTTCTTTCGGGTCAGTGCTCACAGTAAGAAGGAGTAAGATGAAAGAATAAGCTAGGCTTTACGATACAAGAACCGAAAATTGGTAGAAGTCAATTTTCATTACAATACAACGAATTGTTCTTTTAGAATGATATTTTTCTTTTTTTTTTTTTCTTATTTTAATAATATTTTATTGCGACAAGCATTCATTCACGTTTTTGAAATAAGATTGTATTGCTGTCTATGGCGAAATTTAAAAAAATTATAAACCTTAATGCTACACATTAGATTAATTTATTGGTACCACCTATGACAAACCAATCATTTATTATAAAAACGTTTGTAGAGTTTTTATAACCAATCCTGAATCAAAATAAGTTTTTGTTGATTTTAAATCCGATAAAATAATTGTAATTAGAAATAAGAAAGTACATGATGATTTCTAATTACAATTATCTTTTGATAGAGGAAAAATAATAAATTCTTTATCATGATAAATGATGAAGTACCTTTAAAAAAACAATAATAAAAGCAATTCATCATAATTTTTAAGTGTAGTTAAGCTAGTTGTTATCCGTGACAATTGCCAAAAACAATGACATGCAATGATGAAAAGAATAGTCATTTATAAATTCTTGTAAGTGGTTAATATTATTTCATCTTATTTGTTTCAATTGCTTTTGCGTGTTGAAAATGAAAGTAGTTAATGTCTTAGTTTTGACAGATATGATTAATAGATTCACTCATAACTATATCATATTAAACATGGGCAAAATTTTATAGTCAAAGTAATAGAACAAATGATTCAAAAATAAGATTTTTTAAATGAAAATGCAACTATATGTATGGAGAAAATAAAGAGACAATGCCTTTAAAAAGTGTAAATTTAGGAATATTTTTTCTTATTTTGTTCAGAAGTATAGATATTTATGTCAAGAAAAACTAACACAAGAATTCCGAAGTGAAACAAATCCATTGATTTATAAAATTTAAAAAAAAACGAATTAATATTAATTAATCAAACAATTATTGCAACCGTTCTTTAAATAAAAACACTGAAATTTATGTATGTCAACACCTCCTCAAATAACAGAACACAATAATTAAAATTTCATTCGAGAACAATACCTCACTTCAAGGAAGTTGGAATACGAATCGCAGTTTGTTGCTGTTGTTGTCACTCGCTGACAACTAAATTCTTGTTGCCACTTGAAATTTCATAAACTAATTCTGTTACATTAGCAAATTAATTGTAAGGCATATTTGTGAAATCAGATAATAGCACAGCGAAAAGTAGATCATATGTATTCATATTCGGGGGGGGGGGGGTGGTTTTTATCTGTATTCATAAAAATAATCATTTTTAGTGAAAATAATAACATAACAAGTAATTTCGGAATTTAATTAGGCAAAATTATTTTCTTGAGAAAAATGCGCGTGTACACAAAAAAAAAAAAAAAAAAAAAAAAAAAAAAAACATAATTTTTCGGGGGGGGGGGAACAAATGCATAAGTTATAATAGAAAAATAGGTATGGGTTAAAGGGATTACAGGCCAAATTGATAAGTATATTGTTTTAAAATCAGCGATTTGATCCCATAGAAAGAAACATCATGGAGATAAAAACTATGAGAGATATAAAAAAAATAATGATGTGGTCAAGAAATTACTTAAAAATATAAATATCACAAGCACAAAATTTATAAAGGGTCAGTACAATTTGAATAAAAGAACAAGTAAGTTTTCTCATACACCACTTGGAATTCGTATTGCTATTTGAAAATAGAATCGGAAAAAAAGTGATTATTTCGACTAAGAAGAAATATAATAAAGATTAAGCAGGGGTAAAAAGATTGTATTTTAGAAATGACTGCACCCTGGATACTTAATTATACATGCACACTGGTGCTTCCCGGTTAAAATTATACACTTCAGCAGCACACCCAAAAGTGTTCACTTATGACCACTTAAGAACTATTTTTAATGCTGTCTCTGACCATTTTAAAGTTAATTTTTTTTTTTCAGAACGTGCCTATTTCAAAGCAATTTTAATGCTCCCAAAGACCATTTTAAAGTTAATGTTTTTCTCAGAAATGGTTTAAAACTAAATAACTGTCTTTTTTTAAGTATTTTAATTCACCAGTGAAATCTATGGAATCAATTTCTGATTTTTATGGAAAGAAATCAAAGTTACTCTTAGTTAATTTTGTTACTATTTTTACTATTGTTACTTAATATATTGCAGCGAAAGCATCACCCAATGTATCTCTTAATTCCGCAAAATTTACCAAGTTATTAACATCTCCTTTTCATGTGGGTATATATTTATATAGATAGACTAAGTTATTTTAATATCTACTATGTAGATTTAAGAATTTTATATATATAAAAAAATTTGTTTCTATCAAAATACTTAAAAAAAGAAAGAAAGAAAAAAAAAAAAAAAAAAAAAAGAAAAAAAAAGAAACATTTAAATCGTCCTTGCCGATTTAAACTAACCATAAAGTGAATGTTTTGATTAATTTATTGCTTGCATAAGCAATCAAATATTAATATTTAATGTGCTTTACATGCTATATGAAATAAATTAATCTTTATTTAATGATTTATAGGCATTTATTTTTTAATAGCGGTATCAAGAGAGACAACTCTCGAATAAAATATAAAATAACCCATCCCACTAAGGTATTATCTAAAATTTTCTTTCCAACTGCTCACTGAAGAGCTCATCCCACTGACAAATTGACTTGTTTTCGATGAGTGGACAAAATGTTGTACATCCAACATTATTGGTGAAACCGATTATTTGTTGAACTCACAGACCAATTATAAGTAAAATATAGCGACGTACAAATGATCTCAACTGTAACGAAAGAAACAATCACTTTATGGTTAAAAATGAATGAACAATGAAAAAGTAATAAATATTAATTTTTTTTCTTTAAATATTCTTTTTTTTTTCGAATTTTTCACGTGTTATTTAATTAACTGCATAAAAAATGCGAAAATAAATTAAAAAAATATGTCACCAAGTGAGCCATTGCGATTAATAAAAAAGCATCGTTTTAATTTAATATCCGCTGTGTGTAATGGTATTTTTATATAAGAGGAATTCTCCGGCTTTTCAATTAATTTATAGACTTAACCCAGACGTAAAAGGAATTCTGGGTCCATGAAACTCCACTTGTCTTGGAATCTCATTTTCACTTTCTTTTTATTTTATTTGACTTTCCGTCTTCCACTCGGGCAAAATATGACAGAGCTTTCCCCGTCGGATGTATTAGCGAAGAGGAATTTAGATTAACACTTATTTTCAGTGGGCGAGGGTCTAATCTGGATGCATCGCAACTATGCAGAGGAATATAATTCCAGATTTAAAGCACACAACGTTGCGCCCAGCATCGAAACCGTAATAACCTATGGATTACTAAGACTTCCAACCCCCTAAAATTGCGTATAATCGTGGAATTTTTGATATTTGTAATGCAAGATATTTCCACTGGAAAAATTGGGAAGGATGGCTCAATTTACACTTTGGCTCATTCATAAAATTCTCAAACGTGGAGTCGTATTGTACTGAGATTGCTGAGAATAGAGCATTAAATTTTACCAGCGTTAAAAATAGAACTGCACCTCTTACATGAATTTTATTGGTTAATTCAATAAAAGCTATATAGTGAATTTCAAAATTAATCCAAATATCCAAAACGAATTCTGAAATCGACGGAACTACGGCTTTAGTGTTGACTATTTATCCGGAAGATAGATAAATAAAGACCGTTATTCCTGAATAGATACCAATAAAGATCGTTATTCATGAACAGATACCAATAAAGATCGTTATTCCTAAATAGGTACGGATAAAGACCATTATTCCTAATTCGATACCAATAAAGATTGATATTCCTAAACAGATACCAATAAAGACTATAATTCCTGAATAGAGAGATCTATACTTTTTAATACACCAGTTCCTCCTTACAAGCAATCTAACTTGTATTTTCGAAAACAGCGATACAATAAAGATTTTGCCCCATCATTTAATGCCGAAGAAAAATATATTCACAAAAATAATTAAACATTTGTTATATTTACTTTCTAAAATAATAGGTCTGCAGTTCCCTGCCTCTATTTGTAGTAGTTGTTTGCTTAGAGGACATGACTATAAATTGGACCATTTACATCTTAGTCAAGGCTTGTTGCCCAATGTGCCACCAGAGGGAAATGGATGGTGACACCCCCGCTATTTCTCACTGTTTAAAAATTTCTTGAATATGAATTCTACAGACGCTAATTTTAATTCTTTTTATGCTGCATCACAATTTTCGGTTTGCTCGTCAATTAATGGTAGAGATGCCGAAAAGACTGGCAAAGGATATGTAATTACCCTTTTTTATTTTAAATGTAAAAAATCAATCTATGTTTATCGCAACAAATTATACATTTCAGAAATACAATTAATTTAATTAAAACGTTCATTGCGAATTAATGCATAGAGTTCGAGCGCAGATTGTTTTAATTTAAATGCGCAATCTTGTTAAAAATTGAATGGAAAAATTTTTTTTTCCCAATTTATGTGGCGATAAAATGAGGATTTCTTAACGATTTTTAAGCAGTTGTGGTAGGTATTAATTAGTTTTTAATAAAATTCATAATAACTAAGATCATGAAAAACTAAAAAACAGGATTCATGTCGAGAATCTGTCCCTCCTTTCGAAAACTATCAAGAATCTTAAATACAATACCTATTTCATAACCACCCACGAGACTTTTTTTTCCCCCCCAGGTAGGTCAAGTAGGGGTAAGATAGGGGGGAAAACATAGCTTTTCATACAACATTTCTGCGTAAATAATTCTATTCGTACGTATCCGCCCGAGAGTTAATTAGATTCAGAGTTGGTATCACATGTCGAACCGTTGTCCCCTCCCAGGTAATCACGATTCTTTAATGGCAGCCATTAAAGACGAGGCACAATTTAACAACGCACAGGTGTAGCCGCCAGCAATTGTAAGTGTAGAAAAAGGAAAGAAAGATCGGAAGTTTAGAGCGAAAGAAAAAGCCTTTGCACAGAAACCGGAGATAGTATTCTTCAAGCAGTGACCGTTGGTGGCGCTGCCATTCGCCCAGAGGTGAATGGATTGTAAATGATACAGTGCAAATTCGGAAATAATTCCTAAAAATGTAGAATAATAAATAAGAAAGAAAGACACTGGAAACAGTTGCGATGCATTCAGAACTTATTTTTAAATCAAAATAATCAATGACATTAACCAATTCTGTAGAAAATTAAAAGATTTATTTCGTTGTTTATACAAGATTCAGTTGAATAATTTTAAAGAAAAAAATCTAAAGTTTATTTTATTGATATAAACATCAACATCGTACACATTCTGATCCTTCAACAAATTTTTTTTAATGCTTTTATAAACTATTACAAACAAATTTATTATATATATAGTAAACAAAACATTACTGATATAAAATAGAATTAAACCTCCATTTAAAATACTGTTAAATAAAGATAAAATTGACAGAAAATGCTATAAAAATTTCCTGCTTTCAAGGGAGAAGAACGAGTAAAGAAATGCAATTTGTTTATTATTTGAGAGTCAAATTTATAAGCAGACGTCTAAAAATCTACTTTTAAATCTCTTTGTGTGTCAAATTTAAATCAAAAATTTTACTGACAGACCATATTAAATGAATTCAATAACATTTTTTTGTAAATATTATAATGTGACAATGTTTAATATATAATAAAAAAAAGTCTATTCGAGCTTTAATGTCAAATTTATGCAATTTATCAAAATGTACAATTTTCTTTCGTTTAAGTTTCAAAAATACAAGTCTAGAATATATTTTTATGTCTGGAAATAAAAGACCGAATTACAAAATTCGTCCCAGACAATCATTTCCTGTTTAGCATTGATAGAATTCAATTGAAAAGTACAAAAAGATGCCCTCCTTTTAGAAGAAATTCGTGTAGAAAAATAAATTACACCCCGAAAGATTTAGAAGTAAAGAAAGAAAGAACAATACAAGAAATCACAATCTTAAACAATTGTTTCTCTTAGCCCCGCAGACATTCTGGGAGGACAGAAGACGGGGGCTTAAAAGAAATATTTTCAGTCTCTTCTGACTGATCAGCCGATCTCGGAGACAAAACTGCAGATGGCCCGGAGCTCCAGAATTACACACCATCCTCTATATAAAGCTCGAAAATTTCTCTCAGAGGAAATAACGTCCCCCCTCCTTGTCCGGCTATTTGTCTCAAAGTGTCCTCAACATCTTCCCGTGAGGGCAGTAGAAGATTTCTCTTTTTTTTTTCATTTCTGCACACATATATCTCTTCTCCAGCTAGGAGAGCAATCTAGTTTAAAATTTTTCCTCTCGAGGTATATTCAGGAATCGGGAGAGGACGGATGAAAATGGAGAATTTCCGCCCGAGATTTCGGCTACAAATCAATTTTTTATTCATGGGACCGAGAATATATCAGGACACCTTTTCTGTCTTTCCCGTCGTCAAAGTGCCACCCCACCCCCTTCTCTTTTTATTCGCATGGCCAAATTCGCATTCCTTATTCTCCAGAGAAATACTATTTCTTTTCGCTTCATAACTTTCGCACTATTTCAAATTTAAAGGAATTATAAAATATTTTTCAAAAAAAAGAAGTTCAAATCATTTTTAATATTAGATCTTCAGTTATTGTATATAAAAGGAGCTATTCCCAACAATAGAAATTAATTTCAAACAATGCTAGTTTTGAGAACTAAAACTGGCAACAATGGGAAAGAAAGATTTGAAATTTTTTATCATATAAAATTTGTCGATTATGTATAAATAACAAATTTATTTTTCTACGTATGGAAATATATTTCAATACATGAGATTAACAAAATACGAATCAAAGTTTCAATCAAATGCTAAATTTTCACCTAACATAGTTTATGTTCAGTTTCGAAAATATACATTGTTTCGACAAAAAAAAATTTCGAGTTATCTTTTCTATTTTAATCTACGCAGTAGCATCTAAATGACACAGGCTCTTTGCTAATCTGCAAACCACGCATGCACGACTTGGAAATACTTTCAATTTGTATCGCTAGAGGTCGAAGTCCTCACCAGAATAATTGACTGATTCAATGGAAAATGTGTTAATTTTAAGAATCTGAGTTTGGCTGGAAGACAAAGAACTTATAAGTAAGGTAAAATATCAGCATAAACGAATTTAAAGCTGCTAACAATTAATAAACATAACAACCATTTTAACAGTTGAACTAAAAATAAAATTTTCCAATCAAATATAGTTGTTGTTTGTAAACTGATATTGCAAATAAGTAAACATTTCTGCATACCATAATTATCGATGATAAAGAATATATATAAACTATAAATGTTCTATGTAATGGTTAATTGTTCACCGAACTTCTAAAAGGTTCTTACTCTAACATTTTATCTAAGCATATCTCCAGTTTAGTGGTAGTTAAATATATGATTAATACTGAATTTATAGTTTTCCCAATTTAATATAATGTTCATTATAAACTGGCAGCTATTTACTATGTGCTGACATTGTTTTAAAATTGTCAACACAGCATGTTACATAAGAATCAAACAAAAATCAAACGAATTAATATTTTCCAGTTTCTCATTAATTAACACATCTAATCAAAGTGTGCCAATGCTCAGTGTACTTAAATACTTTATTTCACAGGCGTTGAAAATCAGTCAAATTTATTCAGAGTTAAAATAAAAAGTATATTTCAATCGACAGTTTTTAGCATTTTCAGTTGCTGTTTAAAATTTGAAGGAAACACGTCTTATAAAAAAATATTATTTCGAATCTAACGCTCTGAATACAAAATGAGAAAGAACTGTTGAAGAGGAATTAATTCGAAAGACACGCGCAGGAATTTCAGTAACATTTATTCAGTCGGCATGTCTCTTCCTGATATCAGGAAAGGCAAGTGAACAAAAAGAAAAAAGGACCTTAAAGGTTTAATGAAGACATTTAGATGCAAGACTAGTGGGGGGTGACTCTGAAAATAACAGAGGTCGAGAAATCCAACGCATATACGATTCCACACACCGAAAGTTTAGTACTATTTATTCTTTTAGTAAACAAGGTGTCGCGTTTACGAGAATTAAAATTTTCAGATGGCATTCAAATACTTGTCATTAATTTAAAATTTCAACGATTTTCACGAGTTCTTTCTTTTTAAGAAAGAATTTCAAATCATTTAATACGATGTAAAACAAGATATTTATATTCGATATTTAATTAAGAACTGGGAAATGTTTACAAGACAATGATTAAAATGTTATAATAAAATGAGAGAAAGAAGTTTAATTGCTTTAACACAAATAAGGTTATTTTAAACGTAAATAATAATAAAAAAATTCACGGGAGTTTAATTGAGGAATTGTATATGAATTGGGCATATATATTACTTAGATTATAATAAATATACAATAAGGCTAATGGATTTTTTTTTTTTTTATATTAAGCATTCGTTCAGAGAAAATAAAAGACAGGCATTAAGAGAATATGAGAGAAAACTATTTACCATTTTTTTCATTGTAAAAAAAAAATGTATATAACTAGATCGTCTAAACATTTCTCTATGCATCAATTAAACAGCCGACAGGTGGCGTTGTTAACACCATTTTGAGTATCAAATATGCCCCGATAATAAACTTTAAAACAGGATAATTTATATATTACAATGTTTTTAATTCTATCATTTTGATTCCAGTTCAAAAGAAATATTTATTTCAACTATTATTTCTTCAAACTTTTGGGACTTAATTTTTAAAATTGATTAAATAGCAGTTTTGATAACACAAAAACACTCATAATCTCTTGTAACTTTCACATTGAATTCCTGTGACACAAGAAAGGAAACCCAGAAAACACTCAAGCACACACTTCGGTAAATGTGTATGTAGAAAACAGAAACGTAACAACTATCATTCGATGATCAATGATGGGTTGAATTGAACTCGGACCTTTCCTGAACTTACCAATAGGTCTTAGGTTGCCGGACTAGGAAAATTTATTTCAGTTAGGTTTATTTTATTTTGTCGTTTTATGACTCTTTTTTGCTCATCGTGACAATTTTAATGCCTATTAAAACATTGATAAAGTAGACTCTAAACTTCTACAAGCAACAGAAAGAGTCGAACTTATGGACTGCTGAACTAAGAACAGAGAGAGCACAGACCACTGAACTAAAAATTCTCCTTCAAAACATGAGATTTATAAAAGCTTCTGATCTTGATCTGATCTGATAGTTTAAAGAAATTTATAATTTAAATTCTAAAAGCTATAAATCTCTGATCACGCAATATTTTTTAATATAAAATTTTAAAAATGATACGAGCAAATAGGAAAAAAAATAATGTTCTTTTTTAAATTGATGTATATTTTTTTTATAACGACATTAGACAATTTCAAAATCTTAATATTATTTTCAACAACTAGGAAGTAACTGTATCATAGTTATTGATAAAATTTAATTAATGCTAATAAAGCAATATTCCAAATAAATTTCATCACATCAAATTTAAAGGCAATGAAGCAGTTATATTGGAACTACTAGTAAATGCATTTTCTGTTTCTCCTAGAAATGATTGCAGTTGAGATAGAACGAATAACCTGTGGATAAAATGTATTTTTTTGGTACAAC
Organism: Latrodectus geometricus; assembly: GCA_026290005.1. Taxonomy (NCBI): domain Eukaryota; kingdom Metazoa; phylum Arthropoda; class Arachnida; order Araneae; family Theridiidae; genus Latrodectus; species Latrodectus geometricus. The sequence goes on from JAPDSC010137940.1 coordinate 98,304, forward strand.
CAGCTTATATATCTTAAATGATCCATACCAAATGAATCATACCAAATTCATAATGAATCATACCAAATGCTTACGTGAAGATTTATTCGAAGTAAAAACAAAAATAAAAATCGACTTCCTGTATCATTTTGTTCCATACTGCTCGGGTCGAAAAACTTAAAATAACACTTTTCGCCAGTTAATGTGGCAGAATATCATCATGTATAAAATCAGCAACAGAAAGTGCTTGGACGGCCAAGTGAGTTCATTATTACTATGATCACAAAAGTGTCCAGCTAGCTGTCAGTATAAACCTGATTGTTAAGGTAACTTAAGTGTATCCGGGAATTTTCAAAAGTGGAAAACAACGATTTTTTCTTTCGGGAATGTAGAAAAGAGAAGTAAATCTCTGAAATCATGTAAAGGACGAAGTGGGGAAAGACGTGTTGTTCTCTTTTACTCTGTTAACACTGCTGTTTAATTAAATTACGCGGTGTTTCCAAGCTGCGATCCTTTCTTGTTTTGTCTTGTAGGGATAGATCCTAATATATTCTGATTCTCGACAGAAGAATTAAACAAATAAATGGCATTAATTATTGAGAGCGTCAAAGGAAGGAGGACTGTGGAATTCCAAGATGGCCGAAAAACTGTGAACGTGAAGAATCAAATGATTGGTAGAAAAAAAATATATAAGAAAACGGAAAAAAAAGGAGAAAAAGTTTTTCAATTTTTTTTTCTTTCACTTTCTCACTCCTGAGAAAGGGAGAGTTCGTTGCCACGAACTGGAGCCTGCGGTAGGAAATCAGCGGAAATTGAAACCAGTTCCGGATTTTTTCTGGAAAGAAGGAAAACATCAGGACTTTCAAAGTCTGAATAAGACTACGGATATAAAAAAGGGAATGCTGTTTTTAAATTATAAAATAGCTACTAGTATTAATAAAAACTTTAGAAATATGCAATTGCTAATAAAAATATTTAAGGTATCATAGACTAATTTAGAAATAGACTTTTAGGAGAAAAAAGGAGCAAAAAGAATTCCCTTATATTATTACTTTTTTGTTATAAATATCGCAAAACAACCATCGGTAAGGAAAATAAATTTTAGTATTCAACTGAATATTAAAAAAAATTTTTTAAAAAAACATGCAAATATTAAATGTATTACTTTTTTGTAGCTTTGACAGGAGTAAATTTTGTAAAGTCAAATAAATTCAAAATTAATTATTCATACGAATTTTCGATGATACAGATATGTCAGCTCATGACAATTTAATGATGAAAATAAGTTATAAGTTAAGATAAATTACATATAAACCAGTTAGCAACTAAATATGATACGATCAAACCTCCTATTCAACAATTCTTAATTCGATTCTTATTTTGGTCGTGGTTGTTTCTAATGGTTCTGACTGCATTTTAAGCCGTAAGTCTTGGACGAATCAACATTCGTGTGCGACATATTTTATATATCTGTGTGTGTGTTCGTGTTTGAAACGCGAACAAAAGATATTACATAAAATTTTCTGTAGATACCATTAACACATCTAACCGCAGATAGACATTTATGAATGCTACTTTTGGAGGAGCCAATTGTTCCAGGAATCATAACACCAAAACAATTCAAAAAATTAAAAGTATGTTATTAATTACTCATATCGCGTTCCACTAAATTTTAAAATAGTATATTTTCCTTTTAGTTTTCCTACAATCGCATTTAATTAGTTTTAGTCTGGAAGAAAACTACCACACATACAACACATTAGGTTTAATAGAATATTTATTTTTCATTGCATTTCGAAATATAGCCAAATAATTTCCTTTTTGTTCTATTTTCAAACAAAATCTTACGATCAAAGAGCTTCTAAGCATTTAATTACTTGCTACCGAAAATAAGAATTTGAATTCTGCGTAATCTAATATTTCACTGGGAGTTCGAAACATAAGTCAAAGCTCTTAGTTTAATGAGTATAACATGAGAGGCATATGTACACTTGTGAGAGAGTAATGACGGCAAAATACAAATATATAAAAGCTGCATAAATTCGATAAGAGGCCCTTCAAGATGGCTGAAGTAAAGGAGCTCGGCGCACTCGTGTAACGTTTGTTTACAGAGTTTGAATCTCTTTCGCCAAGCATGCAGACTGTAATGAATAACTTACAAAAGCCAAAGCCACGACTTCAATTAACATTCTTCCGCTGAGAGCAAGGCCAACACTACAAGCATCTCTTGGAATCTTAAGAGCCTCTTTTTTGATCGCCAACATATAGCACTGGAGGATGATGACCAGGACCGTAACCGGATATTGTCTCGCGGCTGTGATCGTTAGATTTTATAATTGTAAGTTTTCTTAATGTCGGCTAGATAGTGGAAAACATTTTTCATTGATTGATATCTATGCAAACACTTTGAAGAAGTATGATTATGGAGATAAAAACTAATGCTTCACAAAATATTTTTTTCTTTTTAAACGGTGGAATGCCGTATATTGAAAACAAAAGATCTAAAATTTAGAAGTTAACAAAGATACATGTAGAAAGAGAATATTATACCACTGTAAAAACAATAAAGTCAAGAATTTTAAATAGGATGGTTCAATAATGGATTACGATATTGTTAGCAGGCCAAGCAATAGATGAATGATTCCAGCAGTCATCGACAAGGAATTTAATGTCAGGTGTAAATGCCGTGTAAGCAGATTTCGCTATTTATAAGTTTTGCAGAGCATAAGGCAACTGAACTTAAGATTTGACACGAAATTAGCCAACAATATTTTTATCGGTTAGAAACGAGCTTCAAATGCTATAACATTTGAAATACGAGATTTTAAATGGGGTCAACTAAAAAAATTAATTAAAAAACTGAGAATACCTATAAATAAAATCAACTAGTAAAATTTTCAGTTATTAATTTTTCTAAAAAATTATGTTTTTCTCAATCATTCACTCTGTGGATGTTAATTAACACCAAATATATAGCTATTACTTTTATTAAACATATATGAAATCATCTTTCATTTCTGTATAAATGGGGGGGGGGAAATTATGTGTTTCTATGTTTTTCTCATAAAAAGCACCTTACTTTTTCGGAATACGAAAAATATAATAGCATTAAAATAAGACTTGAAAAATATATCTCATCCTAAGAAATATGTTACATGACATTTAATCAACTGATAAATTTTATAAATTATTTTAAAATTATGTTAAGAAAGTAACATTAAAATGTGACAATTTTTAACAGGGGAGAATTATGATTGTCTGTAGCTCTACTGGTCATTTTATGCTTAAAATAGTTATGTGTATAATTACGAACTTGTAGTTTAAATATAGCTAGGAATCGGACCCATAAACAAATGAACTGAAGGCTATAGTGCGAATCATTCAACTGCTGGCAGCAGAAATATTGTGACATAAATCTGATTAAAAATCTAAAAATATCAAAGTGTCCCTTCCCATAATAATAGATGTTATATAATAAACAAAATTAAAAATAATAAAAGAATAAATTTTAAATAATGCATTTCATAAGCAAATTTATTATATTAGGTTTATTTAAAATGATTAATTTAAATCTTGATTCTTATTTCATGAATTAATAGATTTAAAATTTAATATAAAAATAATATATAATTTAACTAACGAAATTCTGATTAATTTTCATGCCGAGATATTTAACTGCGATTACGTATAATACCAGCGCAAGTAAAATCATGACAAATTGCCTGCGAATTTACATGTAGAAACATTTAGTAGCTCATGATTCAAATAAAAAAAAATTAAAGATTCTGAAACCAGTAAAGATAATAAAATTCTTGGAAATTGTTTTGTTGACCACCCCTTGAGCCGAGGAGGAAGGGAAGGCCCAACTGGGCACGAAATGTCCCACGCCCAGAAAGTCACAGCGCATGCGCAACAGTAAAACACTTCAACTAAAAAAAGAAGCAGTAGTTTTAAAGACGGACACAAAAGACGTTTTTGCGTTAATAGCTTCTTTTGGAATTCTTATTTATTGTTTTTTTATACCTTCATTTTTGGCCTTTTTCTATCCTGGGTATTTTTTTTCCACCGTAAAAGGGATAAGTTCAAAGTAAGCAGTATGTCATCATGAGACACGTCTTTGTATCCTTTTAACATTACTTTTTTTTTTAAACGTTTTTCTCTCACACCATTTCTCTTCCGAAAAATTCCTTTCTTCCTCTATTTCGTTAAAAAAAGATGAATGACCCATTCGAAATTTTTTTTTTATATATACTCTTATTTTAGCAACAGTTTTCAATACAGGAAGAAGTATTAAATTATTTGGAACAGTGAAAAATGTGGCAAAAGTAATCAGATTTTTACTTTTCAAAAAATTAGTTTTAAGGTTTATGGAAAAGCTGGACAGAGAATAAAATTAAAATCCCAAGAAAAATATGTAACACATTTTCCCATAATAATATATTCTTTTTGTGGTTTTTCATAACATTAATAAAGAATACAGGTATTGTTAAGATTAACTCACTGGTCTTAAGTTAAGCAGTTAAATAGTTCGATTCCCACCTCGAGCGTGGTTATATGTATTCATCTATTTGATTCAGTCTTTTTAATATTGTCAAATGAAAGAAGCATAAAAATAACTTCAAATTTAGATTAGCTGTAATACAAAGTGCGCATATTCTACGAAATAATTAAACGGAAATATCATTTGACTATAATTGTTTTTATTTCAAAATTAGAAAAAAATATCAAGTACAATAATAATAATTTATACAGATTATATATTTATTAGTAGATATAAATAAAAATAAAAGATAATTGTAAAATTAACTTTGGCTTAAATCTCATTGCACGATCATTTTTCACTAACTAGGCTAATTTAACTTTTATACCGACAATTTTAAAGAGACTGAATCAAATGCATGAATGCATATAACCGTGCTCGAGGTGAGAATCGAACTATCTAACCGCTGAATTGAAGACCAGAGAGTTGATCATTCAGCTTAGACACGGATTCTGCATTGTGCAGTAAAACGCATTATTGCGTGATATATATATATATATATATATATATATATATATA
>JAPDSC010137940.1:103441-119026 GCA_026290005.1 Latrodectus geometricus
TTTTTTTTTTTTTTTTTTTTTTTTTTTTTTTTTTCCTGTATGAGTGTTTCACATAATTAAGTAATTTTAATGTTTGCGGGTGATAGCACTTAAAGCTTTGAGTTTGTATTAAAGAGGAAGGGGGAGTACTTTATAAAATTTAATTCAACAATATCTTACTCATAAACACATATATAAATTTAATTTTATCGTATTGAACGAATTAATTTCTGTTATTCGAATACTATTGCGTAACAAGAGATAAGTTTTCTTGTATTTCTTATTTATTGATATATATCATAATACAGAGGATAATTTAAATCTGGGAAAAAAAAAAAACAAGCAGGAATATTTACTTCTATCCCTCCCTCATAAGAATAATTTTTTTTCCCCTCTTCTCTCCATTTTTTGTCTTTTATTTTCGCCTGACCTTAAGAAACAGGTGACCTGAGCGAAAGAACATACCATGCAGAATTCAACAGCACCGCTCCTACCATTGTTGGTCTTTTTTTTTCTTTTTTTAATACTTTTACTTCGTCTTTCTCTTCCCCCCCCCGTACCTTCTTCAACGACTCCCCCACCCCAAATTCACTATGTTTATGCATGTTTTGCACTCTCAGACAACCGGACTATCCGGCGTGTCATCATTTTCAAGAAAAAAAATAAAAAGAAAATTGCAAAAAAAAAGAAAAATAAACAAGAAAAATTGGCAATCACGGAGCAGGAAGAAAGCTTTTCGTGACGGGAGGCTAAAAAGAAATCGCTCTTGCCTTTTCCAACTTTTTTCCCGCCCCTCGAATCTTCTCTCGCCTTATCTCATAACCCAAGGTAAGGCTTTTTTGAAATTAAGACATAACCGCAAGAAAAAAAGAATTTCCTTTTATTTTTTTTTTTTAATCCGCTTTTAACTCGTGTATTTTCCTAACTGTTATTTCGTCAGAGATATATAATACCTGTTTAAAACATGAAAAAGAATCCAGCGAGACGCGGTTCCATTGTGAAGTTATTGTTTTCGACATAATTTCCTTTAATTTATTGTTCTGTACAAACTAATTTAGAGTTGGAATATTAATTTGTTTAACACGAAGTTGTGCTGTTAGTTATGAAAATAAGGTAAGAATTCTAATTCAGAAATGTTTTGATTTAATAATTTAATGAGGAAATCTAATAACATTATGCATGAAACACATTCCTTTAATGCGTAATGAAATTCATATATTTCCTGTATTATTAATTCCAACAAAGCAATATGATTTTAATGTATAATTAGCTTTAAAAGAAGAAAATAAGCGAGAGATGATAAATAATCATAACTAAAAATTATTACACTTTATTGCAAATCTGAAAACTAGTATTTTTATTTGCATAAGAAACACCAACAGAAGGATCTTATTATTCTCCTTTTGCAATCTCTTAGATTGTATTCTCTTTCGGATCTATAAAAAAAAAAAAAGACTCTTCAACGCAGACGTGAAAACAGTTGGTACAATTTGACCGAAGCTTTCTTTCCCCTTTTATTTTTTAATGTACTTCAAAAGAATTCTCTAGACTTGATTTTCGAATTTTTCGCCAAACCGAACCAATTTTTTTTCGTTCTCGAATCCTTCTTCGCGAATAAATTCGTTTTCCGAAGACAGACCTGGTGGGGATGAGGATGGATTACATATACAAAAAGAGCGAAATGTCTGGAACACAAAACAGGGAGAGCAGTTTATATGCAAAACAGAATAAATTTTAGAATTTGTTGATAGTAAGTTGAAAATAATAGCCATCATGTTGGCCCTTTTTAAATGGTGAATAAAAAATACTTATTGAAAAAAATGCTGCCTGCTACTTACAGATATATATCACATTTTTATATTTTTGTAAATCATTTTTAACTAAAAATATTTTACGCTGTATCAGTTTTATTTCTTCTTTCGGCTCAAATAATGGATTCTGAAATACATCGAACAATCATGTTTGAGATATGCTTCGAGCTTGCGAATGCATAACTAAGAATCAAATGACTAATAGTACGTTTGGCCATTAGCACGATTCTGATTGGTTTCTATATCGCTCACGATGGCTATTTAGACAGGAATCTACAGGGTTTTAAGTGGATTTCGAATCACTAACGAAATCCAAGCTCAGGTTGAGATTCTAACCCACCAGCTATTGAATGCCTCAGTGCTAACCGTACGGTCGGCTTCGGAACACTTGGATAAATATTTATACTAGTCTATTTCTGCAAGGATTTAAAAATATAAATTTTAAAAAAAGTCTTTAAAACACTTTTTAGAAAGAAAAATGCAAATTTAATTTTTATCGAAAGATTATATAAATATAACTAAAAGAATTGCCTTTGTTGTAGGAAGAGAAACAATAAGTTTGTGTTTCTGACGAACTCAAACTAATTGAAGTTATTAATAGCATTTACAGTCAAGAATGAATTAATCAGCTTTGATGTTATATTCTTTAAGCTAAATTTATTAACCAATCCGCATAATATTGTCTTCTATGAATCAATATGATACAATATCAAATATTTAAAAAGTACTTATACTAAAGAATATAATGAATACATTTAGAACACGTCATATTCGGAAACTATTCCATTTCTTATAAAAATACAATAGCTCTACAATTCACTAATGAACGCCTGCCAATTAGTTACTCACAAGATTCCTCAAACAATGAATAAATTGTTTTATTTGATTTTATTAATATATAAAAGCATTAAAAGTAATCTGCATAAGTTTTGTTAATCAATTCAAACAAATACAACTCTTTATTTTAATGGAGAAAATTTTGGGAAATATGAAATAACACAATATGAAATTAATATCACACCAGCTCTAAATTACATTACGATTCCTTGATATTTTGGAATGCGCCATTCCCCCATGAACCAAATTTTCTCTTGTCAGCAATTACTGGCGTTCTTTCCCGTTTCCAATAATCTTTTGGTTATTTAGTGGTTCCGAAAAATAACCAGCCACCTTTTGGAAAGAAGTTGGACTCTATCAAAAGGTAACAGTTTAGGAAAAAGAATCAAATATGTAAGGGGGAAAAAAAAAGAGAACGAAGCTAATTGCTTTATCAATACCATCGGGACTTATTAAAAAAATCCTAAAGGATAGAAATGATGAGTTTTATATTGATTCTCCCTAGCAATGATCGAGTGCACGTAGGATGCAAGTAGCCAATCACAATTTTTTTTTCATTTCCCGCTTATTAAATTTTTATTTTGTTATTTCCAATTTTCTTTTCATTTATTTCCCTTATTCATGAAAATTAATTTTTACCAGAAGCTATTATTATTATTTTTTTGTGTTAAAATGATAAGAAAAACTAATGAGTTATGAGAAAGTAAAGCTGTACTGACTAGGTACAGCACCTCCCCCCCCTTTTTTTAACGTTATGACGTTGTGTTCCAAGAATAAATGAGTTGGAATTTTTTGAAATTTCACAATAAGGTTTAATTGAGAGAAAAGAAATGTAAATCAAACAAGAAAGAGAAACCTCATTTCGGAATAGTCAGTACTTAAAATTAATTCCCTGACAGCATATATTACTTACGAAATAAGTCAATAAAAAAAAATTTCTATATGTAAAAAATACTACCAATTTTATGTATACTCATTTTTTTAAAAATAGATAAAAGCAAAGTTTTAATTTATTTTATTCATTTGGACTGAAACAATTTTAAATAGGAAAAAAAAACGGTAAAGATTAAAATATATAGTTAAATTATTCTTAATTTACCATAGCACGCAAAAGAAATCTAAATTAAAAAAGAATAATTTTCCAACGAAAGAAAATAAATTTAGATGAATTTGTGTAAGATACTATTTTTTTGACCGAGCAATATAAATTATGTTTCCAAAAGATTTATTAGAATTTGCAATATCTAAGCTGCTTTTAAAATATTCATCATAGCACATAAAAAATAAAATAAAAAATTTCAAAAATTACAATAAAATCAAGTACAAAATTTTTTGTTTAAGGAAAACTTGTGTTTAGGAATTTAAATCAAATAAAAGGGGAGAGAATAAATATATATATTTTATTGTTTCTTTAAAAGTTTTTTTTTACCACATAACCATGATCAATAATTGGAGTAAACGTGTGAAAGGAGGAAAATCAAAATTTTCATAAAATTAGATATATAATAGCACCAAATTTTAAGATACATTTATTGTATAAAGAAAATATAAATTAAATAAATTATTATTAATCTTTCTTTATACGCTCCTGTTAATAGGGAAAAAATAATAATAAATAACTAAAGAATCAGAACATAAAAAAGTGAAATAAAATCGTTTTCAATAAAATCAAGTCAATAAAATCATTTTCAAACGATTTTTTTTCTTCTTTTTTAAACTAGGACCAATTTTCAGAAACATTTTTGAAACATGACGTCAGAAATCAGATGATTACAGTTATGAGTAAATTCGTTACAAGTGCGATAAAACCTAACAATAATTGTGATTTAAAAACATTTACTTTTTTTTCATCTTTTTATTTAAAAACACTATCGATTTCTACCTCATGGAATAAATTATTAATTGTTATATATATATATATATATATATATATATATATATAAATTTCCTTTCTAAAAGTCAACTCTAACCCTTCATTCCATGAAACGCTGAAATTTTGATGTAAAACAACACCAAAGGGGGGCATCTTCTGGCAAGAAAACGTTTGGCAGATTTCTCTTTTTTCTTTTTGCTACTTGAGTCGACATTTTATGTTATCGAACAAATTTATGATTACGCCACATATTCATATCACATATCAGTCGCTGTGTTACTTCAAACAGATAAAATGTTGAAGAGAGGAAGAAAAAAAAAATGAATCTCGACTCGACAATTTTAAATCCATCATATCGAAGCACGTTTGAAGGGAAAGGGGCTGCAAATCTTATCGAAACGACAGCCTATTTACGACGCCCAAGAACGACATTGGCAATCGCATGACTGTTTTATGACAGCCACCAGATTAACGTTTTTTCTTTTCTTTTTTTACAAAGAAAAAAAGTGAGCAGAAGCTACAGGCCTAACCCCTCTTTTCTTTGGATAATATAACCTACTACAAGGTTAAATCTAGAGATTGGTATAAATAAGCATTGGAATTAACAACCCTGATTTTTCCTCTGCTTTTCTGATAAGATATTTTTTTTTCAACCTTTTTTTCCTTCTAAGAGGCGCTTGGATAGCGCATGAAATAAATTTATATTTTACGACCTCAAATAAAAATAAAGCATAAAATAAATCATTTGTAATCCTTAATGCTACACTGACTTTGAAAAAATAAAGCTGTCAATGTTATTTCAATTAAGGGCTAAATAACACGTTAGTATGTCATATCAATTTTCTATTGACACTTTATAACAGTCTCACTGAAAGCTGTTATTAAGTTCTTTGAAGACTCCACGATGTATTACCACAAGGAAGGACTTCTCAGTAACAGTGATTCGTATTCACATGTTGCAAAGCAGAAAATTTTGAAAACTCCCAAGCACGCACCCACCCACCTAATAATGCGTGCATGTAAAAATGGATGTGCATCATTCGTCATCCTTTCTTCTTCTTCTCTTGAGCTTGTCAGATATGTGGCACTTCTGCATTGTTGCATTTTGTACCATGCTTCGTCATCCATTACTCAAGAATGTCTCTTATAACTAGCTTACGGTGATCACTTAAATTTCAGGTTTCTTTAGAGACTATGAAACAAATCTGTTGAAAGATTGTAAACACAGTAAAAACTCGGTTAACCAATTAAGTGGCGCTGCTATCGCAGATAATCCACAAAACTATAAAAAGAGGTTACAAATAAACATATTTTGCATATATATATATGTGTGTGTGTGTGTGTTCATTCTCTCATGTAATCAATCAATGCTCGATCGAGTAATTGAATGGTCAATGTTCTGGCCTTCAATTCAAAAGTTTGTGGGTTCGAATCCCATTTTGAGCATAAATGTTTGTGTTAGTTCATAATTTACTTTGAGCAGCGACTTAGTCTCGTGAAGCGGGTCCTAATCAAATTATCCTCCATGTAGAAAAAATGATAGTAGTAAAACATAAAGCCGAAAATCTTAACATACAATTCCAAAATAATGGTGGTTAATCAATAAAAATAGGAATTTAAATTTAAAGTTTTTTATTCAATGGTCACATAAGTAATTGAAAAAAAAAAAAGCTACAATTCTTTGAAAATGCGTTTTTGAGAATAAGATAACTAATGTATTTAAGAAAAAAATATCACTTTAATATTTTTATATGATTTTTTTCCCCAAATATATCATTATTTGTGAGTAACAAAAACAATTCTAGCAGACCAAAATCTTTTAAAAGGAAGAATTTAATTTTACACTTTTATGATAATTTAAAAGTTTAGGATTTTTTTCAATTGCAATTAGATTTAAAACACATAATAAGCAAAAATGAAATACACAAGTATTATATCAAGAAAACTATGTGTGGCAACTATATAATTCTAGCATCAAAGCATCTTGTTTCAATCCCAAAATTGATCAGACAGTATTATACGAAATATTAACAAACTGTGAAAAAAATTAAGTGATGTGAATAATAATAATTTAGTTCCCAGTTCTTTGAATATATACAAGCACAGCAAGAGGTAATTTTCTAACAGATGGTATATTTGTGTACAATATATTTGATTTTCCTTTATAACGGCATTTTACAGGAAACCGAAAGGAGACAGAAGGTAAGAAACATTAACTAAAAGACACAGCCAAAGCAACTAAAAGGATTGTATATAATTTACCCCCAAATCTCTTTCGAGATCTCATTAACATATAAATTACCACTTGGACTCCGAAATGAATTCATGTACATTCTGTATTCCACATTTTTGTTCTGAGTTGATTTAATCGATATTCCGTCGTTTAGTCGGCAAAATATTTTTCATTTAATTACAGATTGCAAATGAATAATACATATAAAGAAAATAAAAAAAGTAAAAAAACCACATCTAAATGTAATTAATGCATAGAATTCAGATAATCTTTAAATCTATTGTAATTCAGGTATGTATTGTTTTAATTTTCTTTAAGGAGTTACTTCTGTGAAAAAAAAAAAAAATCATATGCAACAATTTGCATATTACATGAAAAAAAATTGTCATTTGATGAATGCTGTTATTATTTAAAACTGCGGATTTTTCCAAATAGTTATTCTCAAGAAATTCTTGGAAAGAATAACTGTTCAATCTCATTCGTCATATTCATCAGATTTAGTATGAGAAACTATTTTCAATTCGTTAAAAGATAATTGTTTTAGAAACAATGAAGAACTCAGAAAATTATAATTTACTTAGATAATTATATATATATAACTATTTTTTATAAGAAAACTGCAGATATTTTTTGAAAACCTTAAACAATGTATATATTACGATACTATTTATGTTTTTTATAGTTAAATTAAATCTCCCTCACAACTTGTATTTATACATACAAGCATTCCCTTTCATTTTCAAATATCTACTCCGCACGTCTTCAATACAAAGATTAATAGAGTAAAAAAGAAAACATGGTTTCCGTTTCAAGTCGAGAAACGCGGTTTCATTTCGGACCACATTTTGAAATCTGAACTTAAAGCAGTCTTCCCCTCTCCCATCATCCCTCTTTGTTTCTCTTTTTCCCTGATAAGAGATTGATTTTTTTTTTCTTTTGCTCCACGCAGTTTCCATACACATTTTTTTTCTTTTCTTGAAAGAAAGTCGCCGGGAGTTGCGGTTTTGTTTTTAACTTTCATTTCATTTGCATTTCCAAGTAAGATATCAATCTTTTGGCGCTATGTGTTGTGTGGACCTATGTGTTTCTTCTTTTTTTTCTTCTGTTCTTTATTCTTCCTTACTTTTTTTAAAAAAAATTTGCTTTCCTAAAATTTATACTTTTTCTTCAGAATAAAAACTAAAGGGATCGAGAGGAAATTACAAATTATTTTCCTAGAGGAATTCTCCTCATAAATTTCACAGAACATCAGCTCATAAATTTTGTAAGTTATGCCTCCAACGGAAAATGCTTTGGAATCACATTGATCATTGATTGTGCACAATACAGAAAAATCTCAAGCACACTTGCAATCAATGAAAACTAGTAAATATTCTTTTGCTCTGGCAAATCCCACATTTTTATTATTACGTAATTATTTATTTTAACATTAAGACATTTGCATATTAATAATTGGTGAAGAGAAAAGAATTATTTTAAAAAAATGATTTTGAAAAGAATAAAAAATAATTTCGGGACATAATAAATAGTTAATTTACTGAATATAATATATATAGTTGGTCATTTCATGGTCTTTTCCCTAATTTAATTGGTACTAACAGCTTAAACACCAAACAACTAAACTACAAACATCTATCTCCTACCGCAGGATTGAGCCCATGAACTTTTGATATAAACAAGAATACTGACTATTTAGTAACCATATATTGAGAGTTAATTTAAAAATATTTCTTCGAAATTTTATTAAATTAAAAGCGTATTTTTAAGGGAAAATCTAAAAATTAAAATTCGAAATATTATAAATTTTTATAAATGATAATGATAAATAAAATGTGATTTATATTTATGGATAAATGTGGTTCACTTGTGAGTGAGAATTTATTCCCTCCCTCCCTTCCACTATCTTGCGTTTTCTATTCCCCTCCCCCTGTTCAGTTTCCCACATTCTATTTTTTCTTAAAACCAGTGAATATTTTCTAGCTTCTCTTTTGCACTTTCTGAAGCTGGGACTTCTGCGAAAGTATTGAGAAGAGTTTTATAAATGCCGAAAAATAAAGTTCAGATGTACTGCCCGTTCAACAGCCCAAATTAGGCAAACATCAGCTAAGGGAAAAAAAAAAGCAAGATTCTCAAAGAGCTTTTTCACGTATTTCCTTAGAAAGTGGAGGAGTTCCAGGAACAGGAAGAAAGAATCCTCGCTTTCTCGCAGTGACACAATTATATGTCGAGGTGCCTTCTCTTTTTCCGTGTTTACAGACAAATAGAGAAGGAGACTGATCGAGAAAACTTGAATTCAGCCTTGTGAACTTTTCGAAAAGAAAAATCAAGTTTCAAATTTATGTCCCTGAAGGGAAAACTCCTCGAACGGTAACCTTTTCTCATTACTGATACGACTCTTATTTCGAATAGAGAAAATTTTCATACGTGTTTTTTATTCAAACCATTCACCGTATTCTTAGAAAGGGGGAAAAAAAAAACAAACATGTAGCTGAATACCTGCTAAAGTTTAAAAGTTAAAACTCTAATGAAGTTTTACAATTAACAATGACAGTAATAGATTAAAATAAAAATTATTTAATTAAATGTGCTTAAGCTAATATTTACTTGATTATTTCCCCTTGCATATTTTTTTTCCTCAGCAGGTCAGATACTATTTGCCAAAATATTTAAAATTTCTATCAAAATAATTATTTTATAAATTTGACTCAAAATTACGAAATTCAAATTACTGGGGCACAATTGAAATAGCTTTTCAGTAATAATAAATCCTCTATTAAAAGATTTTATTGAGATTTTATATATATATATATATTATATATATATATATATATATATATATATATATATATATATATATATATATAGCAATTATTTCTACAGGTTTTATTTATCGAAAAGTTTGATTTTTATTTTATTACTGACAAGTAAGTGAAAATATTTGTAGTTCGAAAATAATTGTGAGAGTCGAATATCATCATCGCAAGTTTTAAGAAGGAGAAGTCTTATGCTATTTTTTTAAGGGTAGTCACATTATTATAGATTTAATATCTCAAAATATCAAAATATTCTGCAGTATTTGATGACAGTGTATCGTAAAAACATAATAACTCATTCTGATAAAAACAATTCCAATTTACGAAATCGCTAAAATTGTTTGAATATATCTGTCGCTTAAAAAAGTATGCATATAATATTAGGTAAGTCACAAATCAACATAATATAAATATTTTTAATTAAGTCAATAAAATCTTTTTAATGTAATTTGAATTTTATCAAAGTTTTATTTAACTCGTACACTAAAATCAATTACCAGTATGAGAATTCAATGATTACCAAACTTCTTTCACCTTTCCTTTACTCTTCAACAGCAGTGCTTTTTCAAGTAGCAGTGCAGTAGCAGTGCTTTTTCAATATGAAAATTTATTCTAAAAAACTAGACTTAGCTTTGATAAATTAAAAAAACGTGTGCTAAAAGTAAACAATCTGTTTCAACAAACGATCCAAATAAAATATTTTTATAAAATATAATTACACCATGTTTCCATTAAAGGATTATACAGATTGCAACCATATAATACTATAAATTATACGATTAAAATGAAATAACATTTTGTTCTCATAGATCCATCTCAAAACTTCTGAAATGCATGTCACATTAAAAAAGTCCGATAAAAGTTGATTTACCATGAAGGTATCGAATGGATATTTTAAGAGGAAATACACTTCCAAAGATGGGATAATAAATGGACTTAGATTATTACAATCACCATCAATGAAGTACTTCAAATAATGGACTAAAAAAACTTATCCGCGGTTAATGACTAAAAATGTGAAAAATTACCAAACGCCCATGACTGCCATCTAAAAATGAGCTACAACCGTCTGGTCCGTTGGTTGGTTAATGACCGAAATTAATCACCAATAAGAGTGCGAGGTAACATTTATCACCTCGTGGTATTACCTCAAACGTATGAGATCAGGCACATACATCAGGCTGTAAACATGGTGCATTTTCAAAACGAAAATGACCTGAAAATTCATTAATCAACAATCGAGACCGCAATCTCGCCACTCGGATGTTGTCGCCATTTCGCAGCATTCGGGCGCTTACTAATTACGTGTCAAATCGGAAAATCTAGTGATCCGCAAGAGCTGAAACTTGCAAGCCAAGGTCTCATAGTTTCACTCTCTCTTGGCTCTCTCCCACATTATTAATACCTCATTAGGAAGGAGTCGATCCAGATTTGAGTTTCGGCTTGGCGCGATTTTGCGTTGGCAAAGCAGTCGAGAGGAACGATATGCCCGAGATAGATCTTCCGACAGAAGTAGCGGGTCTTTCGCAATTTGATTCATCAAATGAGCAGAAAGGGGGCTTCATGTCATATTCTTCATATAACTTTCGGAACATCAAGTACTCTATTTAAATTTCTTATTATTTGCGACCAATAGCTATATCAGATTAAGATATTTGGAAATTAAAAATCGAATTGCCTTAATAAATACAAAATAATATAATATGATGTAATACAAATATGGAATGTTTTAATAAGGTAGCAATATATTTCATTTGAAAATATAATACAAAATCTTGAAACAAGTTGGAAGTCGTAACAATCAAAACCACCAGCTATTATCACTATTGTGACAATTTATTACAAAGAAAAATAATAGACATTTATATTTTCCTACATTCTGGGTTTTAAAATAACTAATATACAGATTACAATACAATAGCATAAATACAGCTAAATAGCTAACATTAATACTTTATTGCTTAAAAAGAAACATATATATATATAAAAATTATATCATAATGATACAATTATCTGATTACTTAAGATTAACTTTTAAGAGAATATATGCCAAGCTGTCTATATTCTATACTTATTTATGCCTTTTACTTTTTAGATATATTTAGACCTTTTACTATTTAGTCCAAAATTCTCAAATTCGGAACTGGATTTCTGTAATGATCCTAAGATCATTTTAAATTATAAATATCAGTTCAATTAGTGCTTGACACAAAAAGCATCCCTAAAAGGAATGAATCTCTTTCCATATCTACTACATACTCAGATATGGAGATATATTCGAAACTGGGAAGAACAAAAAACAACAAAATAAATCAACAACCCCTCTCTATAAAAAAAAATAATAAAGTAATTCATAAGCTTCATTGTCTAATACACATGAGTGGATATTATTGATATTTTTTAGGGAGTCGAAAGTTTTTCGGTGATAGGTTAATCATTTTCACCTCCCTACTGAATAGCACAACAAAAGCCTGGAGCAGGTGCAATCAAATGATTAAAAACTCGCAAATGAAATGTCAAAAAGAAAAACCATTAATTTTACTTTTTAGAGAAAATAATAATATAAAAAAAAATCTGCTCAACAAGGAGTAAGAATTATAAATTTTGAAGCTTCAACCCCTTCCTTGTGAAAAATGAACTCGCTCAAATTAAGCACACTTCAATTAATATCACCCTTCCCTTCCCGCCATCTGGCAGTGATACAAACATAGGTGACGAAATGAATGGAAGGGGTATATGCCTGAGAGGCAGCCTATCCATTTTTTCGCACCCTTTTCCGGATAGCGCCTTCCATGACGTCACATCAAGCAATCGGATTATTATTCCACCCTCAACGCCCTGAGCGATTTGAGTAAAGACTTAAAATTTCCGCTCCACGGCAAATGATACGTGGGTATCCATCACCCTTGAGTCAATATATGAAAATACACTTTTTCCCAAAATGAATTCATGAATGCGGATAAGGGAGGGAGTCGATTTATTTCGATACGGCGAGGGAATGATACCCAGCATTGAAAGTGGAACACTTTGATAAGTAGGCCAATTAGCTCGTATATATACATATATATATATATATATATATATTATATATATATATATTGATGATTTCCTTCTATTTTCTCACTGTTAATTTTCTTAGTTTGCTTTTAGTATTAGTTAACTTTTTGTGTATTTAAGTTTAAGATAAATTATATATATATATATATATATATATATATATAGTAAGATGTATTTACAAGATCAAGATAAAACAAAGAATAACGAATATTTTTAGACCTTTGTTTTCCGTGCTAGTCAGCAAAGAGTGTCTTATTTGCATAGTTGACCATACCTCTTGATATGTGTGAAGAAGTGGTCCCTAAATATGCCTTTTCCCTATTTGTATTTATATTATAATCTTCTAAATACATTAATTTATATCGGCATTTCTCTCAATAGCTGCTTTTGCGCTGGTTTGATTGCCTATAATATTTGTTGGTAGATATTATGTTTGCTTTTTATTTTCCATACATTGTATTTACTGCTTTATATATATACACACACAAAGAGAAAAAAAATGTTAGGGGAAACTGAATATCAGATTCTAAGCATTGTAATTGATGAAAATAAAAAGCCTTTGATAAAGAAAATTTAAGAAAAATATTTCTTATAATTGCCACAAATTACATATAAAAATTATTATTCTGAAAGTACAATCATTGAAAGTACAAATATACTCTTGATGCTAACCAAACAAAGAATTTTCGTTAAATAATGAAACAGAAGCCACATGTGTCGTTTACGTGGAAAAAATAGAACACATACCTCTCTCTTTTTTTGACAAAACAACTTGAATATTAAACTTTATTTTTGTCCCTATGGATCAGTTTAATATATTTCCATCCCTTTTTAACGGAACATAATTATCTCAAAGAAGCAACTTTTGCCGGAAGAGGGCAACCATTTCTGAAACTGCATCGGGTGCCCCGAGGGACTTTCTTGTCACACGGGTTTCTTTTCTGCCCTGTGTGTCTTTTCCCCTAATTCTGCAGCGCCCTCCCCCTATCCTCCCTTCTCTTTCTATTAAATAGCCTCATTGCCCACAGCGATGCTGCATTAATGTGCAATGTCAACTTTCATTAGGTTTCCGCCAGACAGTTTGAATGTTCATATCCTCACGGGAACTCCTCTTGCGCATGCATCGAGCGCAGGGGCCAGATATAAGTTTCAGTTGTTGGCGATGGCAACAAAGCACTCGACGAAAGTAACCCGTAGAACTCTGTAATACTAAAACAATCATTTATAAATTAATTTAATCTCAGTATATATTTAATGTCAATTATAATATTAAAAAATAATACAAAGAGAAAGTTTTGTGCTGTTTGAAAATTTTCACGTAAGATGATAAATATGTAACGTTTTCAGATTGTACTGCATATGCTTAAAGCGTTTTTTTTTTAATTGTTGCAAAAGACATAGAAAATTATAATTTAATGAGCATAAAGCCAATGATGAAATTTTGCACGTTAAATTATAAAAGGTTATGCCGACGATTCTATGAATCTGATTTAACTAACCTAATTTTATTTCTAGAGCATTCAAATTACTTTCGTTATATTTTACGTAATTCACAATTTTTCTACATGTAGGTAATTTAACTAATTTAAACAAATAAAACATCTCAAGGGGATTAACTGAGATTTTCTACGTTTCTTCCTTTACAGTTCGTTTATTATGAACGAAAAATTCATTGTAAACAGTTCATTATGAACGAAAAATCCTTTTGAAAGAGAAGGCAAGAAGGATGTTTATACGCCCACAACAGCTTTACGGTAGTGCCAAGTGATATGGAGCTAAGAATATATTTCAGCAATTTAATTTTTTAAGCAAAAATTGCTGGAATATATTTAAAACATATCAAATAAATCATTCAAAAACTTATAATAATAACAAGGGTAAGAAAAAAAAGAAATCAATATCAATTTTTACAATTAACCCATCTCTTTTCCTCTTTCATTTTCGTGTAATAACCTATGAAACATAATAATTACACCACATCACACTTTACCAGACAGGTATCAGGTAACCAACGAAAAATAAGCGAGCAATAAAATCATAACTTCAATCGAGAATAACAAAAAGTATGGAAAAGAAAATAACGTTTCAAATTAATAAAAAATAAAAACAAAACAATTACTGAGTTAGAAAATCTTCTAAATTTTCCAATTTTTTCTTCTTTTTCTAGGAAAAAAACTGCTTTGTAAATTCTGCATTTTCAGAATATGATACGTTTATCTAAAGTCAATTAATTTCTTTTTTCTGAATATTTTAGCTCAATTTGAAAATTCTAAACTTCCAACAGAAAATGAAATTATTTTTTTATAATAATAAGAATAAACTTGTGAATAAGTTAGCTATTGGGAAATGAAGACACAAAACAAAACTTTTAAAACTTATAGATTTAAATCAATAAATCGTAGATTGAATACAGCACCCATTTTTTCTTGTCTATTTTTAAGATAATTAAGTACATTATTTTTTCATGGTTATATTTCAAGTACTCTAAAAGAATGGTATCTCAAACATATTATTCGAAATGTAAAAAAAAAGGGGGGTGGAGATATTACCACTGAACATAATACACGGACAACAGTTAGTCTAATAGATCAAGACTGTTGTTAGGAATTTTGAGCATCTATATCATCCTCAAGAATTTTTCATACATATTTCGGACACACAAGATCTGTTTGGGAGTTATTGTAATTTCTTCTTTTGCGATGCTTGAATAGAGCTCATTATCTATGAAAAATCGCCTCTGATAGTAAGAGTTGAATAAAAAAGGGGAATTCACTATTAACCACATACAATAGATTACAAAACTACTCATGAAAGAGTTTCTTAGATAAGAAGTTAAAAATGTTTCTTCAATTAACATCACTTCTTGAAAAAATATATAAATCATTGCGGAAACACGTACACGTTTTCGTCTCCTTTCAAACAACTGAGTAAGTTCCATGTTAACTTTTGATGAACATGGTATATTCATCACTTGAAAAAAAA
>JAPDSC010137943.1:3660-14079 GCA_026290005.1 Latrodectus geometricus
TATATATATATATATATATATATATATATATATATATCATCAAATTATATTCGAATAATAAAATGCAGTAAATAATTCTATTATCAAAAATCATTTATAATATGAAATAAGTATCTAAAATATATTTTTCAGATTAATATTAAGACAGGAAACCTTCTGCACAAATATTAATAAGCAGGAGAGATTTTTTTATGCAGCATTTTTATTCATATGCATTTTCTTGTGACGATACTTTCGCCTATAAATATTTGACTTTGAAAGTCAACAAAGAAAATATTTTATTACGAAAGTGGGAATAAGTAATTCATAAAAGTCCATAAAAATTAAAGAGGGAAAAAATTTTTGAAGACATTTTTTATGATACTATTCTTCAAAATGTGAAATAGTCAAATTAAAATGAATCCACAGAAGTTAAGTAAAAAAAATCTTCGTTTTGCGATTTTCTAATTGAATTCTTTGAAATTTTAAAAATCTTAACAAATTGGAAGTATTGAAATCTTTTTGTATATTGCATGTATTTGTAAAATTATATCCAATTTATTAATTGGAAATTTTAAGTACAAGTAAC
The DNA here is from genome assembly GCA_026290005.1 of Latrodectus geometricus. NCBI lineage: Eukaryota > Metazoa > Arthropoda > Arachnida > Araneae > Theridiidae > Latrodectus > Latrodectus geometricus. Next base: position 4,229 of record JAPDSC010137943.1, read on the forward strand.
AAAACAAGCAGTTTATATAATTTAAAAAAAGGAAATTTGTAAGAAAAAATTATTTATCGTAAAACAAAAAATTGCATATATTAATATTTATAAAATATCATTACAATTTTACTATAGAGAAGCAAGTTAGCAAGAAAAATTTCATTTTTACATGGAGGAATAATCCAATTTAGCTTTATGTTTTTGGCAACATCTTAAATTTTTACTTAATGCATTTACATATAGTAAAGAAAAATTATGTTAGTGGGGAGTAATAGGATGTTTTAGTACTCACTTTTTGGTATTTACTGCGGGGTTGCTCTAACCAGCGAAGTGAAGGGAAGTAATCCTGCACTGAAGGCGTTCTCGTCCTTCAGCTTTGTTTAGTAAAATTTTTATCAGGGATGACAGCGCAAACCACGTGACACACCTGAATTGAAGAGAAGCATTCCGGGGGCAAAGTTTCCTGATAGCTTTTTCACCTCGACACTGTTTGCGCGCTCTCAGAAAATTGCTCAAAACAACCCAAATTTAATTTCACTTCGGTACCTTAGGTGTTTATGCAAACGATAAATGAACTTCAGATAAATGAAAACGATATTTCATGCAATGGCATTCACCCCGCCTAATTGCAAAATTTTCTATTGACAATTTTCAGATGGCTGGACTAACCGATTTCACAGTATCACAATGATGTATTTTAACTTAATGTAATATTGGTTTAAAAAATATTTTGTTAAAAATTGTTTTGTTCCAATTTTAAAATTGGAACAATATATTTTTAAAAAATATTTTGTTCCAATTTTTGTTTATTTTTAATAAAGGAATAAATTATAGTTTTAAAACTCATTTTTCAAAAAGTAACAAAAAATTAACTCGTCTTTGTCGATATAAACTAACCATAACGAGGATGTTATGATTTATTTGTTGTGCCTGCATAAACAATCCAATATTAATATTTAATGCGCTTTCATGCTACATGAAATAAAGTTATCTTTACTGAATGATTAATAAGTATTTATTTTTTAATAGCTGTATCAAGAGAGACAAATCTCAAATAATATATAAAATAACCGATCCCACTAAGATATTGGCCAACATTTTCTTTCCAACAACTAACTGAAGAGCTCATCCCACTGACACATTGACTTGTTTTGGATGAGTAGACAAAATTGTATATTCAACATTATGTGTGAAAACGATTATTCGTTTCACTCACAGACAAATTATAAGTAAAATAAAGCAACGTACACATGATCTCAACTGTAACAAATAAAACAACCACTTTATGGCTAAAAAAAATTTAAATTTTAACATATTTTTAATTAAATAAATACATCTATTGTAACATATATTTAATTTTTTTGGTTCATTATTTTAATGCATTACGAATAAGAGGTAGAAAATTATAATAAAAATATATGGCTTTTATGAAAATGTTTAAACAATGAGGTTATGAAATTTTTCATTTTTTTTAATTTCGCAGTAGAATATGCACATTAAATTTATTTAATGAAGCAGATTTTCCTTTTAAATACTTATTTTTGAAAGAATATTTTATAATAGGGATTAACGGTTACAAATAAATTTTTTTACAGGTAAGATGAATTTAAAAACTTATGTTTAGAGAATTTTATACGTAAGAAAAACTTAGTTGATTGAAATTTCCATTTTTCACAATTTGTGTATCATTTTTAATGATGCTCTTGTTTTAATAAATAGTTAATAATAAATAGCTATAATAATAATCTTGATTTAATAAAGTGTGGATATTAAGTTAAAATGAATATTTATTCAAGGGAAAGAATCGAAACATGTTCTACGTCTAAAATTACCTAAATAATCTGATGTTTGTATATGTCTATATAAAAATTACTGTTATAAAATAAAGTTTATTAGCATCCAAAATTTATCACCTAAGTGACCGCTGATTTCTTGTGTAGATGGAGGAATGAATAGAGGCTAAAAAATCATAGCCTTATTAGACATGCTGAAAAGCTAGATGTTTTGAAATCTTCTGTGTTTCTGCTAACTCTCTTACACTCTCTCCTGTCGACTCAATGCCTGGGGTGTTTTTCCATACAGAATTACTGACTCACACAAATAAATCTTCTCAACATCCTGCATTATTAAGGCAAGCTGCTCTAGAAGTTATCAATAATATACCTTCTGGAGTTGTACTGATATACACTGATGGCAGTAAAAATTAAAAATGGGCACACTGGAAGCGGGGTGATTATTAAAACTAAAACAGAAGAAATTTTACTGAAACAACGCAAGTTGACTTCAGTTCTGTCATTGGAGCAGAACTTATAGGCATTAACATGGCTTATGACCTTTTCTTGGACAAACATCTAACCGGTGAGATTTGGTTACTTGTCGATAGTCGTAGCTTAATTCCTTGAAGATTGATAAAACCTTTAAAATTGAAGGAATATTGTGGACCAAAGAGGCATTCTTGTTTCATAACTTTAAAACATTATCACAGTCCTCCATCATACATTTTCAATGGGTACCAACACATGTTAACCTTAAATATAACGACATCGCTGACGGGCTGGTTAAAAAAGGATCATCTCTACCTCTGAGTCTTACTGAGCCTTTGCCTTTCCGGGAAATTTACTCCAGGAGTAGGGCTCTAGTCATTTCATCTTGGAAAATACCACCGTCTCCTCCTTGGTACTGTGACTCTGCCCCTGGAGGTCCTTTGGGCTTTGATCGTGAAAGGCAGGACCAGACAGCCTTGTCCAGGCTCAAATCCGGTCATCTTAGGACTCTAAGGTTTTTTGCGGGAAAACAAAGTCTTTCCCACTTGCAAAAAGTGCAACACTTACGAAGCCAGTCCCGAACATTTACTGAAATGTGTTGGCATTTCGCGAAGTGACTTTTCTGCGCAACTCTGGTGCTGTCCTTGAGGAGTTGAGGGTGGAGGCAGTCATGGGACCTGATCTGATCCAGATCAGGGGATTAGAAAGAAGAAGAAGTTTAATAGCTATGGATGAGTAGTCTAATTCTTTGATACCTATCAATATATACTTATATATTTGATATAATAAGACTAAAATTTAACTAAGCTCCACTTAAAGGGATTAAGTTTCTTTCTATCCAATCACAAGATCAAAATGATCCTCTTTTTTATTTATCCAATAACGATGCTATAATGAACATTCTGATGATGAATAATTTTGATGAGCTTATGCTTATCGCCAGGTCATGGTTAAGGGTGGTTAACCCTTCTTTGCATGATTTTTTCTTTATTGGTGAAATAAATCAAGTTGATATAATTCATGTTCAAAATTAAAGGAAAAATGGTTAAAAAAATCTTAGTATATATTTATAGTATAAATTTAGCAAAAAACAATATGCTAAAAATATCCATCATCATCCAAAGTTAGATCATTAGCTTAGTACTAAATAGAAATAAAAGAGGAAAATAACAGAAACAAGTGTTACAAACCTTTCTTCCACTCATTTTCAATTTTTTAGCAATAGAAACTCTAATATAATAAAACAAAATTATAAACGAAATCATACGTTTATTGCAACTACAACAAACAGCGGAAGGAGACAACTTTAAGCTCGTTTCACTGATAATGACACTTGTTTATTTTTGATAGCTATGTTTCTTTTTATGCAATGGACATTAAAAAGGTATCCAAACACGATCAACTTAAAGTGAACTTGTTCTTTTATATAATTTTTGGGCATTATAGGTTATGATGAAAATTTGTATGACCATTATGCAACGAAGGGTTAATGCGTACTTTTACCACCAGAAACAATGATATGGCAAAACCATACCGTGGTAAAACTAAGTTCGCTTTTCTTTATAATAAGTATCTCAGTGAGAAGGTAATAATTTTAGTACCATACATAGACAGTTTGATTCAGTATTCAAACATCAATAACGATTATATACACAGGTCAAGAATATTTTTTTTAAATTTCATGCAATTTTACCTATAAATTATTAAAAATATAATTGCTGACTTTTTTTAATTGAATTTTATCAAAAAATGAAGAGAATGTGTCTGGAAGACTAATCTTATCTGGAAAATACATCAGCTTAAAATGTGCTGTTATATTTGATTTTTATCGTATTAGTTACTGTCAGTTGAAGTCACTAGATTATGCTAATAACATGAGATGACATTTCACGAAATAATTGAGATAATAATAAATTGAAAACAGGATTTTGTCTGTTTGATAACAATCACTTATAATAGAAAACATTTTTTTTTAATCCAGCATGAATCACCATTTAGGAGTTTAATCTAGAAAGTTTGAGAATGGTGATAAAATATTCTATTTTTAAAAATGAGACACTGTTAATTTTCAAAGCGATCAAAATCATCAGAACTAAAATATGTAAAGAAAATAAAGCTAAAAATTGCAGTGACAATCAGTGTTTCTTTTTAAACATTTTTAAGTATTGTGAATTATTTAGTTTTAATGATTTTTTTTATTTTAATGATTATTTAGTTTGAATGATTATAAAATTATTATCAATAATATTATGCAAAAGTCTCTATCTAATACAATCATTAAATCAAAAACATTTAATTAAAAAAATTTGTGTGTATATTAAGCAAAACATTATTATTATAATACCGCCTTTTTATTACCTCTCTATATAATATAAGATACATATTATCGTTGATAAATAGTCAATACCATGCAACTATTTTGTAATTGCATGGTACTGACTGTTTGTCTTTCGTTTTCTTCTTTAGGGTTTGATTAATATTAAATTAAAATGATTTATGGAGAATGATTTTTAACAATTATAAGCATTTTTCTGATTTCTGAATATTCTTATTAAAACGAAATTGAATTTATATATTTGTTGATACTATAGACACTTAGCAAAGCCAAGCCTGCCCGTCAGGGACTAGGCGAACAAAGTCAGAAAGAGCGTCTTCCGTTTCTGAACAGAACACCCCTATATGAGGGTGAAAGTACGACTTTGGCTCATAGATGGCAGCACCCCATCTGGATCTTCCAATTTAAATATTGAAGCTAGAGAAAACCCATAGCCTGGCTCCAACCACCCGCAAAAAGAATGTGGAATGGGAACTCGATTACAACCCCACATATTTTACGTGCCCCAATCGCAATTAGTGAACATGACGGATATTCGGATAAACTGGGATTCGAACACACTACCTTCTGATGTTCTAACCAACCAGGCCACCACGGCACATTTGTATCTTTACAATTTGATACAATGAAATGTAAGAATTATTTCATATAAGCATCCATATAACATAAATCTCTAAAAATTGAAAAAAATATTTACAAGAAATGGGAAAAGATGATTTCTTATTTTTGTACATTTATATCCTTTCTTAACCTCTGAAATTTTATTAGATGTTTGTTAAAGGTTTTTAATGGCCCTTTTAATATTTTTATAATAATGTTCATTGGAATATAAAAATTAATGCAAGCATTTTACTTTTATTCTGAACATTGCAAGACTAAACGAAACAGAATTATTGTTTTTGCTATGTGTACTTTAAAATACAGGAAAGAGTGCACACATTTCATTTCGATTTTGTATATTACTATTCTGAATCAAATAGAATTAATATTTTTACGTTTTGGAATATTATAGTATAAATACGAAATAGAATTAATATTTTGTAATACTTCACACAACAATAGATATAAAATGTGAAGTAAATATTTTGTTTTTGTTTCGAATATCTCTTTTTTGAATGAAATAGAGTTAATATTTTTACAATTTAGTGTGTTAGAATAAAAAAATGCAAACATTTCATTATTATTTGGAATATTTCTATATAAAGTGAATTGAATTATTTATACATTTTGCTACATTGAGGTGTAAAAGTGAATGTAAGATTTGCACTTTTAGTGTGAGTATTCATATGCAAAACAAAATGAATTAGAATATTTTGCTACTTTGGAATATAAATGGGAATCTAAGCCTTCCTCTATTAGGTTAAGGTCCGGCCACATCATGCGCTTAATTGTTTCCTGCTCAAGAAAAGCATCTACGATGCGAGCCCCGTGTGGTCTTGCATTATAGTCCTGTAACACGAAAGATTCACATATTGCCCTGGAAATAAGGGAACACATGAGCATCCAGGATGGCATTTCTATAGGTGTGAGAATCAACATTTCCACAGGAAAAGACATGAAGATCCGTGCGTGCACTCAGTGGTGTTGTCGAGCCGGAACGCTCTGGAACGTCGTTCCGGACTTCCTTTTTTGGACAGGAACGCGTTCCGGAACTAAAGATGATTTCTGATAACGAGAATTGGCTGACGTATTGAAAAAAAAAAAAAAATTGAAAAGAATTGCTGATTTTTTTTTTCTAATTTTTGACGAATTTTTATATGTGTTATTATTATAAACAAGGGTTTGAACCGAACCCGAACTAATACAATGTAATAATAAGATTAATAAGTACTATTAGCAAAATATTCTATGCACGCTACCTAAGTCAAAATAATCCTATTTGGAATATTTTATAAAAACCATAAGTGTTTTCATGTATTGTTAAAAATATTTATGCAATATTGTTTGAGTATCTACTATGCGTATTTTATAATTTGTTAACAAATTTTTATTAAACGTCCCTATTATTGTAATAAACATACACACACACACATATATTATATATATACACATACATACATATATATATATACATATATATATATACATACATATATATATACATACATATACACAAAATGGGTTTCGCAATGATTTTCGTTTCCTTTCCTTTTTATGCTATATACAGGGCCGATCCTGGTGACAGGCGAAAATTGGGGGAAATCCCCCCCGTCGTCAAATTTATGACATGAGACCTTAAAAAAAAAAAAAAAAAAAACCGTCGCCGCCAGGATTATCATGGAAAATCCCCCCCCCTCGTTGTTAGTTAAATTTGGGACATGAGACCGCACAGAGCGGCCCCCTACCCAGAATCGGCCTTTATATAATTATATATACGCGTTCGGGTAAAAAAAAAATTAGCACAACACAACTGCGTCCACCCCAAGATAGACCACCTAAACCACAGATACTACCAATCAGTATGCATCTCTATCACCGATGTTTGATGGATGAAAACGAGTTCCACGTTCTCAGATCGTCTACCATCGCTTTCAAGGCTAAACCTGGACTCACCCGTAAAGAAAACAGCACTTTAGTGATCACGCGTTCAGTGGGCATATTGCCATTGCCATTGCAAATGTTCCCGTCTATGGTGTGACGCGTGAACGACAAGCAAATGATTGTTCGCTTTCGACGCAGGGTTGAGCTGAACGCAAACCTTCTGGAGCTTACAGCGAGGGAATATTTGAGTTCTGTCGAAGTTAAGTTTCTTTCCTTCGTGCACGTAATGACGAATAGAGGTCGCTACCATCGGCATACGTGGCAGCGAGTGACCGTCCTTGCACGAACTTCCTGGATGCTGAATCCGGGGTTAAAAATTGCTACCAAAGTTTAGGAATTATAAACGGATTCACATTCAGCCATCTAGCCTCTTCTCTCTGACTTTGTCCCGTCTCTAATCTTTCAATAGCTCACCATTGAAATCGTTCAATCAAATGATGCCTGGTGGCCACTGTTACAACTTCGTTATTCCAGATTTCCAATCTCAGACACGCAGTGACAATTGCAGCCCTGTTATGATACCTTCATTTTATGTTCCTCACAAGGAACGTATTCTGATAGTAACGTCACTATTTTGCGTAATTTCATATTGTTCAACTTGTTTTACTTACCAATATGTTCAAATTTCATTGAGATTGGCTTATTTTTTTTTTGGAGAGTTATCTCTATTTTTGTGATTTTGGCTTAACACTTCTTTGCATAATGGTGGAAATTTTTATCATAACCTACAATGCCCAAAAATTATATAAAAGAACAAGTTCACTTTAAGTTGATCGTGTTTGGATACCTTTATAATGTCCATTGCATAAAAAGAAACATAGCTGTCAAAAATAAACAAGTGTCATTATCAGTGAAACGAGCTTAAAGTTGTTTCATTCCGCTGTTTGTTGTAGTTGCAATAAACGTATGATTTCGTTTATAATTTTGTTTTATTATATTAGAGTTTCTATTGCTAAAAAATTGAAAATGAGTGGAAGAAAGGTTTGTAACAAGTGTTTCTGTTATTTTCCTCTTTTATTTCTATTTAGTACTAAGCTAATGATCTAAGTTTGGATGATCATGGAAATTTTTAGCATATTGTTTTTTGCTAAATTTATACTATAAATATATAAGATTTTTTTAAGCATTTTTCCTTTAATTTTGAACATGAATTATATCAACTTGATGTATTTCACCAATAAAGAAAAAATCATGCAAAGAAGGGTTAATTTTTGATAACCAGTATTTTTAATTTCCGTGTCATTTATAAATCATTGAAATTAGATTAATATGTGAGATTTTTGAAGAATGTCTTTTTAATTTTTTATAACTCCTTTTCTTATAAGATTTCCAACAATGAAGAATATTAAATGTTTATAATTGAATTAATTATTATTATTTAGATTTGCGTGTAAATAAATAACACATGAAAATATACATTTTAGAAGAAATAAATTTTTTTTTGAAATATTAAATATATTATTTGAAGAACAAAATATTCCATAAAGTTTCACAATATTCCTATATATCGAAAAGATTGTGAAATTTAGTATTCTGCAGTAATTATTTTGAAAACTACAAAGTGCTTTTGTTCAGTTATTTAATTTTTCATTTGTTATTATTCTTTTAGTCCAATCCTCTCTATTAAAAGCTCAAAAATATATTTTTTATTGATCATTAAAAACTTTCCTTTAAAACTAAGTTTTGGATGTAGACGAGAGAAAACCGCTTTCAAAATACCAACACATCTTTTATTTCACAATCAATTGAGCAAATTTACAAAGGTTTCAGAGAAAATAAGAAATTAATTTCTGGAGAAAAAAAAACGAAAAATAAAATATATAAATCATGAGCTCTTATAATGACTTTACAAAACAATGAGCATTTTGTGAAAAGAAATTTTTCAAAAACTTTTCCTGAGTTTTTGATACTACAAAAAATAAAATTGAGATTTACAAATTTTATTCTCAGAGAAATTGAAAGGGGAACTTTTAATGAAAGCAGAAACTTATATTTTAAAAGTTTCATAATTGTTTATAGAAATGCATATATTGCGAAATTGTTGTAATTTAGATGTTGTATCTGACATAATACTCTTTTTTATATATCGGTTGTGTACCGTTTTATGTCAATACTAAGCAAATATCATGTAGTTAGTGTGCGCGATTTTTAATGATTATTGTTAAAACAATAAAGGGTAGCATTAATAACTCCAGAAAATTATGGAAATGTAACCATTTAAACCAATATTGTCTAATTCATGATTTGAGGTCTTGATGTATTAAAGTAACATTCGAACACAAATAACTGCAAAGGCTTGCCCTCTGGTAATAGGATCAAGTGTATTAACGTTCCAGGCTAGAACCAAAGTACAATTTACCAATGGGAAACGGATGTCGACTTTTGATTTATTCATAATTAATTGTCGGGGTGGGTGCTCGAACGTTTACTAGGTTTCCTGCAGTGTTCCACTTAGATATGTTTCTCTGTTAATGAAAAATCCTCGGTGAAGGCAAAAACATGGTGAAAATTCGAAATACATGATAATGAATTTCTGCAATTAAGATATACTCTAAGTGGTCAAATGCACTAGTGGGTCGATAAATTGTGGACTTTTGGACTAAGTACACTAGTGAGTTAATAAATTGTAAACTAAGTGCACTAGTGGGTCAATAAATTGTGGACTAAGTACACTAGCGGATGAATAAATTGTGGACTAAGTATACTAGTGGGTCTATAAATTGTGGACT
>JAPDSC010137951.1:0-33944 GCA_026290005.1 Latrodectus geometricus
ATATATATATATATATATATATATATATATATATATATATATATATAAACATGGGTTCACAGTAATTTAGAATTTTACTGAAGTGGCAGAGATCTGATCTTTATGTGGGATCTGGAGCTGCAAACTAAAAATAAAGGTAATTACGAATAAAGATATTCTTTAATGTTATCCATTCTAAGCATCGAAAAGTTCATTGAGCCAAGATTTTTATATCATTTTGTGTTTACATCCAATCGTTATTCTGAGAGTCTTCGAGAGCATAACTAGTATTCACCTCACCCCTTTGACAGCAAAAATTAGCAAATTACTTTTAAGCCTCTCGCTTTGATTAAAAATACCTGCGTAATATTTAAATGTCCCCTAATAAATAAAATACATAATACGTGTAGCAATTTTTTCATAAATGATTAAAAAATTTTTAAATCACTAATGATCAAGATATAAATAAATAATTATTGGTAATATTACTCATCTAATACGCAATTCAATGGGGGGGGGGGCGAATGCAGATTTAAGTATTCTCTGTGTGGCAGAAAAGAAAATGCTTAAATCTCAATTTTTTTTAAATGAAATTTATATTATCCTTTTTAATTATATTTTCTATTATTACCAATGTAAATATTAATCTGATTTGTGACAAAATAATTCCGTATTATTTTAATTTCTGTTATTAATGTCATATTAGAATTATTGCAGTTTGGCTTATTTCATTAAAGAATATTTTGTTTTTAAAAAATGCATTTTTAATTATTAAATTATTGTTTTAAAAATTTTAATTTATGATACATATAAAAATATAGAATTAACAAAAAAGAAATGAAATATTTAACGAAGTCGCACACAATAAATATAATATAAAGATAAGATATTATAGATACATACTCAAAAAATTAAATCTTACTTGAAAAAGAAGTAAAATTTGAATCATTTCTTACCAAACACATAACATCAAATATTCTATAAAACTCTAGAAGTTATTGATAAGCTGAATAAATATTACGCATCGAGCATTCAAAAAGCAGTAAAATATACTTCATTCTCTTAGAATATTAAGAATATTTTAAAATCCTTAAGCTTAGTAATACAAACGTGTCACACAAATAGGTAAATTCGAGCTCTTTTAATAATTTACTTACCAGAAATTAGCTCTATTTATGCGGCAGTGAAAAATTCTTTGTAAAAGTAAATCTAGTTTTTAATTTAAAATCAACCTATTGAAATATTATCTGGAAATTTAAATGAAATATTAAGTAATTATTGATTTAAGTAAAAAGCCATTGACAGGGAATTAGAACAATCAATTGTCAATAAATAAGATAATTGAAGAAAAATAAAGTTCAATCATTCTTGTTATATAAATCCTAAACCAGCAATGCATATTTACTTCCGTCTTAAAGGATGATATAAACTTTTTATATTCATACTTTATTGATCGCTTTAAAATTTCCATTAATTTGATTAAAAAGGGACATTAATAACAAGAATAGATCTATAAGTAATAAAAAAATATGATATTTTTTAATATGTATAAGAGTCCTCATATTTTATTAGGGCTAATTTGAATATATGTGTCTAGAACTATGAAATAGAATGTTTATAAGTTAAGAAATAAATTTAATTTTAAGGCAAGCTCCCATACAAAACATGTTATTGGATTAGTTATATGAACAGTGGCCTGAAATAAGAATTTCTTAGACAGAAATTATTTCTATTGCAGATCAATTTCTGTGTATTGGAAACTTTTATTTTTTCAACTACTTTAATTTTCTTTCGAGTTTTTATACTAAACATATTGTAATTGGTAAACGTATTTCTATTGTAAAAGTTTTAATTTTTTTAAAAATTCTCAATTTTAAATTTTAATTTAACTAATCTTATCAAATTTAAATTATTATAGGTGTACCATATTCTTCTAGATAACAGAATGCTTATATATATATATATATATATATATATATATATATATATATATATCAAAAGCAAAAGTAGTACTCTATTGCAGTATAGAACCACTACATTTTTCATATATATATATATATAGAATCAGAACAATATTTTTCTATTATAAATCCAATCATCAAATAACTATACCATTATATATTAAATAATATTATATTATAGAAATCATTGTAATGATCAACATTGTTACTTAATACGTAACAGTATGATATATTTAGCCTGTTCTTTTTAACCAAAAACACGAATTAGTTTATAAAAACATTAAATTTTTTCAGAAAAAAGTTAAATATTTATATTTATACAATCATATTCATTTAAAATATGCAAATATTTATGTCTACAAAATTAATAAAAGACACAAATGCAAATTATCAAACAAAATTTTACTGAATAATTCTTGATCAGATGAAAAAAAAGTTTATGTTCTTAAAATAGACTCTTCTGAGAAACAAACAACTCTGGTAAAATAATTATACAGACTTAACTAACACATCTAGATCGATAGCTCATACAGTCAACGCAAAACACTTTATGATTAAGTCTTGTTTTTGACGATTAAATTCCATCACAAATCACGAGATTTTATTTCACTCTGGAATTAGATTTTCTTTTTATTTCGCTGGTAATTCAATTCACTAGTTAGTTATTCATTTTTCTATCCTATTTCATTTAACAATGTAATGAAAACACTTAACTCCTTAATTTTACATTTGTTGTCATTGAAATGGCAAAATAAAAAAAGGGGGGGAAATATGTATTTAAGCAATAACATACATGACATTATTGATGTCATAATAATTCACCTCATCTAATTTATTCCAAAAGAAGCATTTTTACTTCTTTGTTTCTATCTGAGTAAACCGAGAAGTTTGTTTCTATCCTTTTTCTTGAAGCCAAGCCTAAGCACTCGGCTTCAAGAAAAAGGATCAAGATTTATCATGAAAACAAAATTGACACAAAAACTGGATATAATATTGTCTCGAGGTGAAAATAAATTTTTTTTCAAATTGCTCTAATTTTTTTTTCAATTGTATTAATTAGTTTATTGAACTTATGTGATGATATTTTTTAAAGTATATCCCACTTAAGTTATCTGAAAATAATAAAAAGATGTTGAAAAATAAAAACTGATTATGATAATTAACTTCCAAAATAATTAATGTAAAATCCTATCTTCATTATGAAAAGTAGTTTTTTTTTTATATACATTCCTCATATTGTTTGAATTATATTCTAAAAAGAATTTTTTTCAAATTACATTTGTCAAATTTCAATAAAATAATATAATATAAACTCTTCTATCGGTTTCCTACTTTATTTATAGATCAAATTTAAATAATATATATAAAATTTTTGTAATATTCATGTCTTACAATAATTTTCATATTTATATTTTGCAACAATTTTCATTTTAATAAATACTGGCTTTATAATTTTTGTATTTATATAATATAAAACAATCTATTCTTCTATGTAATTGAATTTAAAAATCGAGCATTAATGTAGAATATGAATATATTATTATATACAGAAAGGATATAATTTAAAAGATATTTGAAACTTAATCTATTCGTAGTTATTTCAAAAATAAAATTTACAAAATCATTTTAATAATAAAACATTTTGGATGGGACTAATTTTTTCGGAGAATAATCACGAAATTTACTGTTTACAGAATAAGTAAAGACATTATAAAAATTATAAGTAAAACTAACAAGATTTTAAAAATTCTCAATAATTTGTTTTCATATTTTGATATTAATTGAAATAGAGGTATATACATTAAACAACTATTAATTGATCTGTTGTTTTTACGTTTATGCTATGCAACCTGTAAAACGATTTTTTTTTAAATATTAATTACAATTTATTTTGGCTATAAATGATTTTGTACTGTTCAGTTCTTCGTTATGTTCTCAATATTGTGAAGTTGCCTGTCTTGCATTATATTGCATTAATTAATTTTTGGCATAGCTTATTTCATTAATTGAAAACTGATTCATTAATTATTTGAGAATTGGATTATTTTTTAAAGCGTTAACAAAATATGGTTTTGGCATTAAAAATTTAACATATATAATTTATTGGGGTTTTTTTATTCTAAGTTTTTTCATTTTATTCGTACGTCATCGTTGTGCATATACAATCGTAATCATCTGATATTTTGTTACTGCATCTAGAAATAAATATTTAACTCAGTTTCGTAATACGGCTATAGTTAAAAATACTTTTATTATTAATGAGCCCATGTTATAAAAAAAATTTATGTTACCAGTGATAAGAAATTTTACTCGGCCATTAATTTTTTATTGATAAGATATTTTCGTTTATTAAAATAAAAAAGATTAAAAAGAAATATTTCTATACTATTAATAACGCTGACTCAACACATATGAGCAGTGAAATATGCTGTTATCTTGCCCTTAAAGAAGAAAACTTTTGATTGTAGGAATATAACAGTCAGTAAACATTTTTGGCGCTGACAGCTGATAAAAAAAACTATATACACACATCAGTGTATGAACTTTATAAATTTGGCAATGAAATGATTTATTGCAACCCTGAAACTAAAGTGTGTCCTTTATACTTTCAAAATTTGATAGTAATCTTCTAAAAAATTTAGTAAACTGTAAAAAGAATTAAATTTTTATTGAATGAACTTTTGAACTTTGATAAAAACTAATGTTTTTAACAAGCTTTTATAAGAAATCATCAAGAGACTTTTATGATTTGAATGAAAGAAACACCTGATTTATAACTGGAAGAAACGTCTACTCAAATATGGACATAGATTAGATAAATGCAGTCTAGATGATTTCAGTCGTAAATGACACTAACTTTTATTTAAAAAATAATTATTCAGAAAACTGCATCGTAATATTAGTAAACAGTTTTTTTTTTTTTTTTTTTTTTTTTTTTTTTTTTTTTTTAAATACTTACCTAAGAGTCAAGACATTTTTTTACTACCTTAATAAACGTGTTTTTTATTTTCAATTTGAATTTAGCAATATCATTTTGGACAACAAGGCAATATATTAGAGATCTTTCGGCTTTTCAAAATATGCTGAATAATATCCGAGATCATACTAACAAATCTCTTATAGATAAGTTTCACTGTAGACTTTAATGCCGTCCTTGAAATTTTCTGATTATTTAAAATAAACTATTTAATTTAAGAAGTTGAATTACTCTTAATATTTACAATGGTCTTAGTGCCTTTTAAAATTTAATGCAAGAACCATCCCAATATTCAGAATGTAATGAATTCCATTACAAACATTCACATTTCTTTTAATGAAAAATATAATTTTTTTCCATCCATCAGTTATTAACAAATTATTTTAATAACTTTTTCTAATTATAAAAAATAAAGTCAATTTTACAAAATGTTCGTGTTAGTATTTAAATTATATATTGCATTAATCTAATTAAAAAATGTTTTTAATCAGGGCCATCTAAAAGTATAAGGCTGTTGATACAGGATGGCACTTTGTCAAAATATGCGCCAACCTTTTTTAGAAAAATTCCAAACGGAAATAAAAAATGAATTACTATAAAAAATCTAATATTAATTATTCCATACTTCATAACTATTGTTAATTGTTATTTAATAATTAATGGAAAATACTTGCCTTCTGCGGTGATTTCGATTATATACACTGTTGATATTAAATAGAAAGAATAAATTATTCACTTATATATTGAAGTTAGGTTAACTTTTCAGTTTAAAAGACTTTAAAATAATTATTCAAATAATGTCTTTATCTTTTTTTTACTTTACACTTTACGTATTTAAGTATTTATTAATTAAAATGTTAAAAAACTTTTTTACAAATATGCTTCGATGTTAAACGTATGTCCTTTTTTTTATCCTATAATAATTTTAAATTAATTTTTTTTAAAGCACAGATCTCTCAAGTTTTGATTTTAAAATGGAATATATTTTTTTCCTACATATTACTACATTTCAAAA
Organism: Latrodectus geometricus; assembly: GCA_026290005.1. NCBI lineage: Eukaryota > Metazoa > Arthropoda > Arachnida > Araneae > Theridiidae > Latrodectus > Latrodectus geometricus. The sequence goes on from JAPDSC010137951.1 coordinate 5,933, forward strand.
TATATGACTATATTTCGGTTATCATATGACAAATATAAATATGTAAGTTAAGTAAATATTATTGCTGATTGTGATGTAATTGCTAATTGCTGTAACATGAACTTAGACGCGTTAAAAGTATCGTCTTTTTTTTTTTTTTTTTTTTTTTTTTTTTAAAAAAAATAAGAGATTGGTGTACTACGAATTCCACCGAGTTAAAAAATATATTTGAATTCATTATTTAACAATGACAGTTAAGATGCATATTTTTTAAAAATATTCCGAACATTGATTTTCTGCATATTTTTACTTTTATTATTAAATATTTATATTTTTCTAAATTATCGGAAGAAAAAAAGAAACTATCAGAGTTTCAGAATTTTCTAAAGAAAAGAAAGTAAGAGAAGAATTTGCAAAATCTCATAACTTAAAATTGCTTAATTATTCTAAAACTCAAAGTGTGTTCAAAATAATGTGTCTATACTAATAGTGTGTCACTGTTGTCAAAAATCTAACGATTAGAAGATTACAAATATTTTGATCCGGTAATTAATCTCAACTGTGCTGATCAAAAGAAATTATGGTATAATTTACTATTACTGCAGCATGTGTGTGTATATTTTCCACCTCTTACTGCCAGCGCATGAAAAACATTAGTAGTACTAATGCTCCAATTTTAATTATTTAAAAACTAAAAATGAACGAAAATTTTCTGATGTATTCATTTCCTGGATCTTATAAATGTCATAAAAGAATTAAAAAAAATATTGGTTATTATATTCTACTTAAAGCAAGTTCGTGTATCGTTTCTATTGCAAAACAATTAATGTTTTTAGCAACCTAAAATTAAGTAATTTTGAATATAATGACAGAGGAAATATTGAAATAAACACTTAAAACGTCATGAAAAAGTGATATGTATTTCTAGAACCAACGTCATTTATCCGATTTCTCAGAAAGGTTAACTACAAAAAGATAAAACTGTTGGCTTCGAGTTTCAAAACTTATTAAAACAGAGCGTTAGCCTATGATATTGAACGAATTAGTAATATCATTCAATATTTAGCTGAATAAAACGTAGGTTTTCGCATCCTAGCCATCAAATTACTTAAGAGAAGTAATGTTTAGTAAGATATGTTTAAGAAATTAAGTAAAAACAATTATTAATTTATAGATATGATTGCAAAATTTGTTATTTTTATTTTTATGCTTATTAAAAAAACAAAAAGAAATATACTGTAATGCAATGGTGATAAAATTTTAGATGAAACAGTTAAATTATTATTTTGTTTAAAAAAATTATTTTAAGTCAGATCAAAAAAGCAGATTATTTTTCAGTTTAATTTTATTTCTTGATCTCTTAAAGTACCATCAAAACCAGATATCAGTTTCCATGAGGTGCCGTAATATATAAAATTTAAAAATATGATTTTAGCATTTTATCGTGCAACAGGTAAAACATACCACTTGTAAAGGATTGACAACTATTTTTATTAAAGATTTTGGAGGAAAATGGGTGAGATATTTTTAATTTAAACGGTGAATATGATTATAGTACAAGTATGTTAGATAAACAAGTGTAAAAAATAATTTTGGATATTACTCGAAGTCATGTTTTAATTACAGTTTAAACTTTGTCCCACGGAAAACAATTCTTTTGACGCAAAATTTTCTTTTACTATTCAAAAGCTTTACAATTGTTTCCCCCGATCTAATCGCTATCTGTTTTAAAAATCAAATTTAACATTAAAGCTTTTGTCATATACGGGATAGTCCATGCAATTCATATAATCTTGTTGAGATTTCAATTAGCAAAGGTTTTTTATACTTTTAAGGTAAATAACAATGCTCCTAACCAAAAAAAAAAAAAATCTAAGTGTGAGAAATAAGAAGCTACATTTTTTCTGTGATTTTTTTTTAATTTAAATTTATATAATTGTGGATTTAAACTATTTATTTTGATACAAAGTACTAATCAAAGTTAGAGTTTGTAATCTATATTCTTCTGACTATGAAAACTAATATTTATCAGGCTTCTCAAAAGTTATATTTTTAAATCACCATTAAAATATTGAATTTCTGAAAGAATATTGATTATCAATACAAAAAAATATATTGATTCTAAAAAAAAATTTCTACGAAAATAAAAACTAGCCCATACAGAACGAAGAAATGAACTTTAAAGTTATTTTATTTATTTTATTTTTTTTTTTTTTAGGAATGTTAAATATAACGTTATTATTTTCAAGTTAAAGATTTAATCTCTTAAATTTTTATATAGAAGTTTTTAAACTTCAGGGAAATGTGTCTGATTTTAATGAATACTTTGAAAAATATCTGTTCTCTTTATATGCCATACATTGAAAGAGGGATTAATAGATAAAAATCAAACAAATAGTATAAAACATGCATAAACTACAATTTTTGTATAATTTTGCAGAAAATGTAGCATTTTCTCTCTCTCTATTGAAAGTTTAAAATATATTTTTGTTTCTCAATACTTTCGTTCATTCGTCTCCTAAAATTTATATTGGTTTGTACATTTTATAGGCAATTTCAGTCTTACTAACTAGATCATTAAACAGATCATTCTCGAAATTAAAAATAATTAAACATTATCTGAAATTTATTCTAGGCTTAGAGAGTTGGTTGGGTTGGGTTTTGTCGCGCAAGATCCAAAAAGGACATGCTGCGTCAAAATTAAATTTTAAAGATGTAAAAACCAAGCTCAACGTTAAAAAGTTGAAAGCACAAAAATATATGTAAACATTTTAGTTAAAATTACAATAAATTATGAAATAGAAATAATAAAATTCAAATAAAATGAATGAAACCAATTGCCTTCAAAAAGGCAAGTAGGTTTCTGGGGGGTGACTCTCCCACCAAATCATACATAGTTAAAATATCTGTTTTAAAGAAGGTAAAATGGTAAAAGTTAAAGTATGGACAGGAAATTAAAATAGGAAAAACAATATATAGTTCATCACACGTCTCACACAAAGGATTCAATTTACTTAGAAACAAATGTCTGTGTGTGTCCGATACGAAGCCGAGTTAAACGAACATCTGCACTTCGTAACGGTAAAACTAATGAGGGGATAACGTATGGAAATATGGCACGTAGTTTGTTGCAGACCTGCATATTCCAGAACTCCTGCCATAGAGAAAAAACAAATTTTTTAACAACCTTTTTCACATCAATAAGAGGGACAGATGGATGATATACAGCCGATGTTGATTTAGCAGCTGCATCAGCCTTATCATTGCCCTCTACTAGGCTTAGAGAGATTGGAGACTTTGAAATTACTATTCTTTATAAAATTCAACTCAGACTTAATTTTAAATCAATTTCTTAAAAACAAAAAAGTCCGAAAAACTCAATTTCTATAGTTTAACCATGAAATGTTACAATAGTTTTGTGCAAAATTATTTAACTATAAAAATTTTATTCATTATCTAAGTGTATTATTGAAATAGTCATGTAAAAGTAGAATTAGCTTGTATTGTTCATTAGCTTGTACTGTTGCAAGTTAATATTGATAAATAATTGAAATAATCATATTTTAGCTTATTCTTTATTTCCATATAACATTACTTCAACTACATTTTGTTGAAGTACTGTTGTTGAAAACTGGTATAAAATCAAAAATATTACACATGTTTTTAATTTTATACCACTTTGTTTCTAACGGTATGATAATAAAATTTAATAATAAGTATTAGATGTGTTTCGTACATCATATCCTTCCATTTTCTTATAAGTACATCTATAATTAAATAATAAATATACTGAGAGTATATTTTAATAAAATAGAAGTATTTACTCATTTAAATACAATTAAAGGGAAAATATTTTATTATTCAATTCTTAATATTTGATCACTCTCTCTCTCTCTCTGTGTATATATATATATATATATATATATATATATATATATAGCTTGTTCAAATTTTCAATTATTAATAAAATACTTTTCATCCAACCACTCAAGTTTAAATACATTTCTTTAAATTTGTAGTGAATGAACTTGACGTTAACACAGTTTTTTCAAATATTAAATGATTAATTAAATTTAATTAATTAATTTTAGTTTTATATGGGAGAAAGATTCACTGTTGTGCAGTGATACCATCTGTTGACCCCAACAGTTACTATCTCTATCTTTAAATTTCTTACATTCCTAAATTCATTTATTTTTATTAGCTTGTAAATGAGTTTATTACTTCCTTTGAAAATTCAACTTTGTGCTTTTGAAATAAATTATGAAGAACGCGTGTATATGTGAGAGGGAGAGAATTTTCTTCTAATTTAATAAAATAAATGAAAACTATATGTAAAGAATCATCTGCAATATGATGAGAAGAAAAATTTGTCTTCAATAGCAAAACTGCTTTAACGTCGAGGTAGAATAATCATGTTTTTGGATCAAATCTCATTGAAGCATGCAAATAATCAAAGCAGTAACTAAACAAACTAGATTAATGCTATCGGGCATTGCTTCACAAACGGACAATGATAAATTTAATAAAAAGTAACTGAAATTTTTCTTTGTTGACCTAAGAAGGAATTGACTTAAAAAAAATTTTCTATATATATTACTGGTTTTTATTTCAATAAAACCAAAATGTTAATCTCAAAATATTTTCTTCTATTATTGTCACAACATAAAGGGCTACTTAAGGATTTATTTTATGGCGCCGATTAAGTTTGACATGGGGTCGCTCTTAACATGAAAATACTTTTTTTTTTTAAACTCACTTTTTGAGAATTTATATATATTTTGCTTTCTATTTGTATTGTAACAAATATTGTAGAGAAGTGGATACCAGAAAAATATTTTTACTCTAATATGCTATAAAGTATAATGTGAATTAAGCTCTCAACTTTTAACAAGAAAAATTCCTGGGGCTTTCCTCCCTACAATTTCCCTTTTTGGAAGTTCAGTCTGAGCTTATAGGTAAGGAAAACTAGGATAATATTCGAAAAATATGTAAACAAAGCCTCTGAAATATCCCCAAATAAACTTTTGCTCTTATAATCCAAGAATCTGTGTTCTGTTGTATCCAAAAGAAGCGCATGATCAAAACATGCAACTGGATCGAAAACACGATGAGTTATGGTTCCCACCGAGATATTAGAATATTTAGCTGATCTCTAGATTAGAACGCCTACAGTTTAAAAATTAATAAGATGTCTTTAGGCCCATCTACTGAATATAAATATTTATAAACGTACTTCATTTTAAAACGTATTTTCGTGATCAATCAATGATGTATACATTTTTTGTAATATTTTTTATTTTATATCAATGACTGATTAGGAGAAACCCATTGTAGAATTTTAAAATTTACACCAGGGATCACACTTTTTCTTCTTATAGAAAGAATAGTATTTTGAATATTGTTTCAAATCGCTACAAAGTAATTATTAATGCACTTTATAATAAATATACTTTACTAAATAATTTAAAATTATAAGTATATTTTAAATACACTTTCTTAATTTATTGCATCGATGCTTCTATAATAATTTCTATATTGTATAACAATTTTCAAATATCATTTAAAATTATAGTATAAATGTTCCACTGAGCTGTGTATGCAACTCAGTGGTTGAACGTCTTCTAATTCCGTTGAAGTCTATTTCAATAAAAAATGAAAAGAAGTTAGATTAATATTGTTGGTGACTGCAACCGTTATGGATGTTTTCGTCATTCAATGTTTGTAAACAAAACTGAAGAAATGGGAATCGCGCATATTTTTTTTAACAAATATAATTCTTCTTAAAAATTAATCTGACATGAATTTAGTTATCAAAGTTTTCACAAAAAAAAAATAAAATTCTGAATAATAAATATTATTTTCAAGGATGAATCTAAGAACAGATTCGCTAATATATTTAAATCTGGCCCCAAATATCACTTTTGTATTTTTTTTCTTTTTTTTATTATTATTTTATCTTGTGTTAATCTGTTAAGTACAATGTGATAATTTTTTGTCATCGAGTGTTAAGAATTCCCTAGAATGTATAAATTTGATAAAATTGGTCTTGCATAATCTATTTATACTTTTGTTTTTAAAAATTTTGCTATCGTTTTGTACCGTTTTATTTCATATATTATGCCTAAAAAATGGTATATTTGTGAGTAAAATAAATTTATATATTTTTAATTATTTATTTCTGTTTTCCGCGATCATGGAAAAGTTGAATAAACTGATAAATTATTTAATTGTTCAAACAATTGTTAAGATTAATTTGTTCTGCTTAATTATAGATAACTGATGTGATGAGTTAATTTAAAAATTATTAGAATAATTTTATTTTCGCATGACATATTATAAAACACTTTATATTTTTTTTCTTCAAGTCTCTCACTTTCATCAAAAGAAACTATTGAAATAATTTTTGTTTAAAATATTTTGTTTTTTTGTTGAAACCTTGACTGGAGTGAAAAAAAAGTATATATTCAGTTAGTTTGAAATTGTTATCAGATATGTGTGTAGCAAGATATCTTACAATAAATATTTTTTATTGATAATTTGATAGTTCTCATCAAATTTAAAATCAGATCAAATAGAATTAGTCTTCCCAAAAAATTTTTATACTAGAATAATTAATTTAAAAAACTTTTAAAAGAAATGTATGATGATATAACAGATGAGCCCTTGCTTATTAATGGTAAGATTATTTCATATAAAAATTTGTTTTGATTTTTTATAAGTAAAAATTACATGCTTTACTTACTTACTAAAAATTGTATGCTTATTTTTTTATCTATGCAATTATGCCCATTTCATTTATTTTTATAAACTCCAATTTTGTTTTGTTTCAGAAAAATTGCATTATGAAAGTTGAATTCCTTAAAACTAAACTTTTGTTAAAATTAAACATTTTCCTTTAATGTTAAAGCATATTGTTAATAGTTTCATTAAATATTCCTAAATAATAATTTAAACAAAGATATATGATAAATGATTTATTACTTAAATGTATTGTAAATGATGAAAAAAAAATGTACTTATTTAAGTTATAAGAATAGCAAAGACTGTTTTATTCTGAAATATGATTCATTCCTATTTTAACTTTTATGCTGAATTAAGTTTATGTTTATAAGTTGGAAAAGAAAATAATATAGATTTAGTTCTTCTAAGAAACAATATGTGTAAAGAATGAAAATAATTTACTTAATAATGTTAATATGAGATGCATTTTTTTTAATGCATAAATTTGAAAAGTCCAGTTATAATATTTTAATATTTAGTTTCTTGATAGGACTTTTCAAATAAAATGATATACTGAATGTATAATATAATGCTGATTAAATCAGTGTAGTGATATAATTATATGCAATCATAGATCATGTTTCTATCTATTTAAACATTTTTATTCTTGTTAATGCAATATAAAGAGTTAAAAAATATATTAGCCTTTTTTAAATATGACATTGAAACAAGTATTATGGTTATACTAGTGTATGAAATTGAAGCTTTACATATAGACAGGAAATTCTGCTTTATGACACACCTTTGTTTACAGCCTCTTTATAAGGGATCCAATAATTTTATTGTAAAGTTATTCTATTAGAGGCCAAAGATATATGTACCACAAAGAAATTTGAAGTATTTTTAAAAGTTGCAATAATTTCAAAAAGCTTCCTCTTGAAAAAAATACAAATTGATGAGTTTGACAAGCTTCAAATATGAAATGTTCTATAGAATGTTAATAATTTATCCAAAATTTTTAGTAAAATAGAAACAAAACTAAGTTTATATTAATTCATCCCATCATTTTTTTAAGAAAAGTGATGAAAAATGTATTATAAATGGTTAAGTTTATATAGTAGATAAAAAATTTTATTTTTAAACCTTTATGTAATAAAATCAGTTTTATAGTTGGTAAATAAATTAGTCAATAAAGAATTATTGCTTCAAATTTATACATATTGGATAAATGTGACCTGTCTAATATATATATAAATGAAGCAAACAATATTTTTTTTAACATTAGCCTTAAATGTCAAGTTAACAAGTATTTGTAACTTTCTTATGCTTCATTTTTAATCATAGTATATGATCTTTTGTAAATGGTTTTTAAAGAGAGTAACATTTTTAATTATTATTCAGCTCAATAATTTTTTATTCTTTGTGAAAGAAAATCATATTTAAAGGCTAAAAATATATTGATTTCTGAGTTACAAAATGCCAATTCACAAAATAATTAATGTATCTTAATAGACACAGATATTATTTTAAATACTTGCTCATATGTAATACAATTAAGAATCCTTGACTTTCAAGCCTCAAAAACATTTGATTAATAAACATAAAATATTCAAAGATTCAGTGTTAAAAATTTTAAAACATAAACATTGTTATTTTAAGACTACATTTATGAGTGTGTTCTGTCAAAAAGAGCAAAATATGATGAACAAGCAAAAAATTATTTAAATTTTAAAAAAAACTATTAGATTAGTTGTCTGGAATAGTGATAACCATGCAAAAACAAAATTAATTGTAAATTATTTTTAATACATTTATAAATTGATAGGAAAAATAAATTATAATGTATTTTATAAACAAACATTTTTACTGCATTATTTTTTAAATTCACGTTATGTTCATGTAAGAAATCTTTTATTTCAAGGAATGTGTTTTCATAGATATATTTCTGAATTTTCAGTTACGGTTTAAAATATTGATTGTGCATGACTGACACACACATCATTATTTTTAAGCATTTCACTGATATTAGCAATAAAAATTTTTTTTTTTTTTTTTTTTTTTTTTTTTTTTTTTTTTTTTACAGTTTTCCAATTTTTATGTAGATAATAGCAATTTAATAAACAAATTCTGAACTTTTTAAATGCTAAAAAATTAAGTATACGGGTAAATCATTATATAATGACATAATTAAAATTCAGGTATCAAATTATGATGATATTCTGCTGTCAAATTAAATAGAATGAACTCAAGTTAGCACAAAAAGTCAGTTAATTTAATATTTGAAAATTTTCCATAAACATTGAAAGTAAAAAATTTAAATTAGCATAATTGATCTTAGAAATGACTTTTTTATATATAATATCAAAGCTTATAGATTCCATAAAGCCTTGAGACAACACATTGTTTGCTGTTAGTTTATTCAAAACTTATAAATATAATAAAAATGAACTATTTATTAAAATATTTAACTGAACTTTTTGAAAAGAAAGTTTTTATGAAAATAAAATCAAAGGAAATATAATTTTTTTAGGATTTATTACACTTATAATATTAGTTTGTATGTTTCTAAAAATATTTTATTTATAGTATCTAATGTATTTAGCTACCTTGTTATTAATGTTAAATAAACGTTTTACAGCAGACATTAAAAGTCCTGAAGAAGCTGAGCCACTGCAACGGAAAAAATTTCCTATATTTCAAAGGGCATCTAAATATTGTTCAGATAAATTTACTGTTGAACTTTTAAAACGAAAATTACCAATTTTGGCATGGTTACCTCAGTACAGTGTTGAAGATTTCAAAGGAGATTTAATAGCAGGAATGACAGTTGCACTGACAGTCATTCCACAAGGTTTAGCACTTGCTACCTTAGCTGGCTTAGAACCTCAAGTAATTTATTCATTTTAATTTGTATTTTCACAATTATAAACATTTTCATAATTCTTTTTTATATAAGAATGTGTATTTAGAAAAGGATTTCTAAAGTGTGTTGTTTAAACAGGGAAATAAAAAAAATTTTATAAAGCTGATTTTGCATAATCCTAAAATAGTATATAAAGGAAAAATGTAATTAAAATTATTTAAGTCATTCCTTTCTTAAAAATTCATTTGATTACTGTTATTAGTTAATTTGAACATTTAAAAATATCTGATAGCTTAAAATAATTTCAATTTCTTCTTAAAAAAATTTTAAAATAGTTATTTAAAAAAAATTAAACTAAACTCAGTAGCGTGACATCATATGGGGGCTAAGGGTTACAGGGCCCATACTTGTTTTCTTGACCGAGGGCCCTGGGTGCAATACATAAGTTAGGGTTAGGTGGTCAGCCTAACACTACAATATTTAAGCACTTTTAATGTATAAATGACGATCCAAAATGTATATAATTATGTCATTATTTTGAACACTCATACGATAATAAAGTAACTTCTTAATGGACAGTCATTTTTTCATCTCATTATAAAAAAATGAAACATAGAAAAAAATCAGTTTTATTAAAACTAATTTATAATCCAAATTAATTACTAGATGGTTATAATGTTTATCCTTCTGATCATTTTCACATATTGATGAATAAAAAGTTTTAGTATTTTAATGATGTCAAAATTTAAAAAAACAGAAAATTTGAATAATAAAAGAAGCTGTTATGTTAATAACACTGCTTAAAAATTTTCATTAATTTTTATTTCCTCCAGTATCACCCACTTAATAACACATACTGCATTTTTATTAACTGACAGGATTTTTATTTTATAAATTATGTTGTAATTCAAATTATGCTTTCAAGCATTTTTTTTTTTTTTTTTGTATGATTTCTATAATGTTCATTTTTTTTTATTTTTCAGTATGGCTTATATACTGCATTTATGGGCTGTTTTATGTATGCAATCTTTGGAAGCTGCAAAAATCTCACCATTGGTCCTACTGCTATTATGTCTCTCATGACAGCAGAACATACAGCATCAGGTGGAGTAACTTATGTTATCCTGATTACTTTCTTGAGTGGCTGCATTCAGTTGTTAATGGGTGTTTTAAATTTAGGTAAATGTCATACCTTTTTTACCTAATAAAAAAATACTTGATTTTTGTGTAACTAAATTTTTATGTTTCATTATAGTTAATAATAGTTGGATACTTTGCTTTCACATCACATCTTTAAATATTCAAAATATTTTTATTTTTTTATTGAGTCTAATCCTGGTGATCCTGTTCATGTAGTTCTTTTCCCACTTAAATTAAAAATATGTTTTTCAAGTAATTGATTTATACTCTATTAAATACTCATTATCTAAGACTTTTCATTGCTTGCATAAAAAAGTAGATTTTAAAAATTAATAAGTTCACTCTTGAATAATAAACCTGTTATGAAGTAGTATCTGTATAAGTAATATAAATTTTTAAATCAAATAATCCATTATAAATATTTTGCTAAAATTCAGCATGAGAATTTTTGTAACTATAAAAAATAATATTAGAATGATGTAATTAATATATGATTAACAGTACCATGTACACAGATTTTACATTGAGAGAAAGTATATAACGATCTTTAAATTTATGTAATTCAAATTTGCATTTTTAGATTTTCTATTTTTTATTTCATAACATAAAAAATTTTGCTTCGTATAATACTACTGATAATATTATATGAAACAATTTTCCTTTTAAAAAATACCTAGATTAATATATTACTAAGTTCTTAGATTTGATTTAAATGTAAGATAGCTTCAGTTTTTCTTATTATTAGAGAGTACATATGTAAGTATCTTTAAATACAAAAATTTCAATTAGTTTTTGTGGCTTTTATTTTTAAATTTTTTTTTCATCAATATGTAAGTAATTTAAATCCAGCTAAATAATAAATTAATAGAATAAAATTCAATATCAATATTACAAACTTTTTTGACAACACTTTGATGATCTATAATCATGTGTTTAAAGTTTATGTGAATTTCTCTTTTAGGGGAATTTTAAAACCCATCTCTATAACAAGATGCATAATATTTTGTTTTCTTTCCCTGTATCAGATTATTTTTATAGAATTCAATAATAAATTTTCTTTTGTGACTTTTATTTTCTAAAATTTGCCTTTTTAAATTAAGTAAAATTATCAAGTAGAGAATTTTAAAATATTTGTTCTTAGATTTACAACATTTAAAATTGATTTGATTTTATTTATTATAAATATAGCTCAATCAAAATTCAAAAATAATAATATTTAAGTTTTAAAACAATAATGTTCAAGCTCATTTTGAAATCATTTGTAGCCATAAATCTATTTGCATTGTACATTAAGAACTTTTAAATGTTTTTAATTATTTATAAAATTATTGTATATTTAGTTATTTAAAAGTATGTAGCTTTTATAACTGGAAAATAATTTTGCATATTTGTTGCCAATATATTCCGACTGATGTATTCAACTACAAAGTTTCTTAATACTTCTCATAATTATAATTACAGGTTTTCTTATGACCTATATATCATCTTCTGTAGTCTCTGGTTTTACATCTGCCGCTGCAATTACTATAGCAACAACTCAAGTTTCTGTAAGTTTATATTGTATGTTTGAATCCAAATTAGTTTAAGAATCATTATGCAAGAGATTCACTGTCTTTTTGAAAATAAAATCAAAAAATTATAAGAAAAAGAAAATAATCATTTATTATTTACAGTTTTGGCTGAATTTTCTGTTAAAAGTCAAGTAGTCATTTTAGAAACTACATTGAATGACAGTAAAGTCTCAAATGGAAATAAAAATTTGAGAATAAATTTCAAATAATACATTATTAATAATGTTATATGCATAAATGATAATTTTGATCGTCTAGAAAAATTCTACTGTTTAAATATGCTTTTATTTAAAATGTTGGGGTTTCTAAATTATTAAACCAAGTGAAAATGTACACCTTTGCAAAGGAAATTATTTTCTTGAAGAGGAGATTAACATTTATAATAATACAAAGAATTATCATTTAGTAATAGAAATATTGTGAACATTAATATCTGCTATTTTGTTCTGAAAATAATCAGTTGGTACATTTACTCAAAAATCAATGGTACAATCAGTTGGAGAGAAAGTAAAAAAATTTGTATATAATAACACACACTACTACATTACTCCATAATAAAGTTAATTTATTACATTGTGGAAAAAATATTATCATTTACTATTTTACTTTCTTTTATTATTGTTATCATTACTTTCTTTCAGGAATTTTCTGATAGTAATTTCCAGATTAAAATTTTCAAAGATTCATGTGCAAGCATTTCTTGATTAGTGAAAATAGTATAGAAATTTTTTGTTAGTGCTTACAGCTAATGAATATTCTGTAACTGATCACTGTAAATTAAAATATTACTGTGAAATTATGCTCTGTTGAATTTATTAATTATTTAAAATAAGTATGCATGAAATAAACTATTTCATTATATGTTAATTTTAAGAATTTTGATTTTTAACTGATACATGATTTGAATATCAAGTTTCTATCCACATTGTGATGCCAAATAGCTTTATTCTTTGTTATTACAATAAATAATTATTCATTTTTAACTTTGAGTAGCTTTCTCAAAAAATAATACCTATATTTATTAATTATCTGTGTTGACATTAGTTTAAAAAGGCATGTTTTAATAATTAAATTTCCTTTTTATTAAAACATTATTAAAATTTTACTGCATTACAAAACAACTTTATATGTTAAACATTACTTTATTAAACTTTTATTAAAACATTATTTATTTGTTTACTGGCAATATTGAATATTTTTCTCCTGCACCATTTCCAATTAAGTGCTAAACTGCTAACATTTTGTATTATATTTGAAATATGAGCTAAAGTTTTAGTACCTATAAATAAAATAATAATCTTAAAATTTAATGTGTGTTATTAAATGTATCTCATGAAATATCCAACCATGTTCTTGCTGTCTAAATTTTTACTTGATTATATTTGAGAATGATAAATTTCGAAACATTACAGAAATTTATCTAATCAAATTTGTTTAAACAATTTACCTTGACATATATGTGGTTACTTTTATAACTTAATATAACATTATTACTTAGTGTGGCTAATGAACAAATATAGAAAACTCATATTAGTATTTAATAGTATGTTAATCTGTTAAAAATTATAATATGATCAATAAATTTTAAATTTATTAAGCAATATTGGGAAGAGTGATTCAAAATTAATACTTGATTTTTATTGTTTTATAGTATTAAAAGCTATTTTTCTTAAAATTAGACATTATGAGAAAAATGTGTGTGATACACAGAAAATGTTGCCAGTTATATCATGATTGGAGAGGAGCTAAAATTGGCCTGAAAGTTATCAGGTGATTTGTGCATTCACCCCTTTTTAAATTTATAGTACACCTTTTAAAATGTGTTTATACTTCAATGAAACTTAATAGCTTCTTTTCTTTATGGAGTATCATTTTTTAATATGAAACAACATTGATCATTTTTTTAATATGATTAACATCTCAAAATCAAGTGCAAAATCATAAATAGTTATAAAATGAAAAGTTCCATTTATATTAGAGTTCAGAAAATAAAATGAAAGAAATTGTAAATGAACTTTTTTAATTTTTAAATAATTTAAAGAATATAAAGATGTGCTTCAGAGCATCAATCTGGTTGCATGTGTGTACCAAAAATGTATTGTTTGAGTACATTTTGGATATTTAATATTTATATGTGATTTTTAAATTGCTAAGTCTGCTATATTCTTTTCATCATGTCATGAGACTGTTTATAAATCTTCCACAAAACTTGTTCCATTCTGAAAGAGGTACAATCTAAAAGTCTTAATAAGTAAATGAAGGTATTGTCCAATTGTCTAAAACATGCTTTATCATAGTTATATCGAAAGAGCATGCTAACAACCCCAAATGTTGACTTACTTTCATTTGTAATATGTTCTCATTAAATTGAACCTTTATCACATTTCTGACTTTATCCTGCATAAAAATAAAGAAATCGTCATTGATTGCTTTGAATTGCAAATTGTAATAAGATCTTACAACTTTAGGTTGACAAATTGCTATTCCAAATGTTTTACAGAATATTATGTCTTCATGTGCTTATTATTGTACACATCATCAATTGTCCTTGGTTGTATTGTGATCTTTCATGAAATCAACGTACGTTTATTTTAAGTATTCTTTTCTTTCATTCCAGAACAGGTTAGTTGTTGCTCTCTAAACATCATTTTGATTATTCTATGATAATACCTAACCTTTCTTATATTTAAAAACATGTTTATTTGTTGGTTCCATACCTTAAGATCAAAGAAATATCTTCAACTTATATACAAAGAGATTATATTACATTGATGAAGCGTACTATGGACTACTTAATGTGATATTTTTTTATATTAAAGAAAACGCCTTTATTACTGAATAACTTTGGTTGTACTACCTTTATGTCTTCAACAATTGTGCTTCAAAAAATTCTGCAAAGTTGAGATTTTCCCACAAGTTATAATGTATAAATATATCGAATATTAATTTAAGATCAATGACAAGATATAAATTTCAGTTGATATCTGTGAAACAAATTCATTCATTATCCTCTGCAAACAACTTTAATGTACTTCAAAATTTGCAAGTTTACTAGAGTTGACAACTCTTAAAAATATGGAGGGAATTGAAGTTGGAAACAGGTGGCTATTATTTCATTTCTGTTTGAATTTTGGATCTGTACTAAATTTATAAAGGATGTAACGTCACTTTTAAAAATTAGTTGAAAGCAATTGTGTTTTTTAACATTGCTGTATAAAATTAATGATATTAAATATACTTATAAAAGATATGAATATGTGCCCATGAGGTTAAAATTCCTAAATCTGAATTGTTTTCAAAAAAATTAAATAATATAGAAACTTATAAAGAAAAAAATAATTAAAGCTTTCTTTAATTTAAATTCTTTATTTTTGAATGATTTAAAAAAATGTTTTTTTTATAATTAATTTGAAATGGCATCCATGTTAATTGATTTTTATATTTTATTTTTGAGGTAGTAGTTGAGATATTTTGCCTTTATTGTTATCTTACATCAGCTGTTCCTTGACATTAATTCTGTGAACTTTAAATAACTCTTCATTGCTTCAACAGAAACCTGTGCATTTTTGTACTGTTGTCCAGATTTTCAAGTCTTGTGTTAATTCTTTTAGCAAAAAATTCTAGTAAATTACATTATGGTATTTTCAAATCATCTTTTATAAAAAGTTGATTTTTACGGAGATAATGAAGCTATCATCACATATAAAATTGAAATTTATATATTTAAATATGTTTTCGAATAATTTACTCTAGAATACAGACATTTAAATGAATTTTTTTCTTTTATTTTCTTATACTCTTTAGACAGTAGATATTTGTTTTACATTTCTTATCACTTGAAATAGTTTCATAGTTTTGTTCAACTTATGTGTTCCTTTAATTTTTTTAGCAAAATACATAATACCTTAACACATATATTATAAACATGTGTTACATGTACATATGTTAAAAATATTAACTGCTAATTATTTTTTAAATGTTAATATGAATAATATTTACCTGAAATTATAATATTCCTTACTTTTGCTTGTTGAAATTTAGGGTATATTTGGCATAAATTCCAAGTCTGAAGGTTTCATTGAAGATGTGTACCATTTTTTTCTTGGGGTGAAAAATGGAAATGTGAAGTAATGTATTTTTTCCTACTGTACAAAACAATTAAATTATATAATGAAAAGATGTAATTGTTGAAATTATATTGTTGGAAATATTCTATTTAATCATGAAAAGTTTACAATAATTTATACATTATCTATATAATGATATAATAGAATGCTCATGGAATAAAAATTTAAATGATTTTGATGTTTCTAAAAATAACAGCTTTTTTATTTTAAGGTACTGGGACATGACTTTGGGCTTAAGCAGTATCATTTTTCTGTTTTTATTAAAAGTATGTTTCTAAATTTATATGACCTATTTTAATTGTAAATACCTATTTTCTGTTTTCTATACTACTTTTTATTACAGTATTTGAACAATGTTAAAGCAGCATGCTGTTCTCTTCATTCTAATAGAGTTGTAGAAACTCTCATTCGATTAATTAGCACAGGTAAGAATTATTTAGTATGATGACTGAAAAAATTTTGTTTGTGTGATTACAGAGACTGTCTTTTTAATTAAATTTTACATTAAATTTCTACATTTGAAAAAGTTAAAAATTTGATATCTTACTTGTGTTTATGATTTTTCAATTCTTGCACGTAGAAAGGAAAAATTTATTGATATGCTTAATTAGATATATGATTTTATTATATTTCAAATAATTGGAAATTGGAAGTTATCAAGTATAAAATTTCAAAAGTATATCACAGACATTTTAAAGAACTGTATATATATTATGGTAAATTATACAGTTGGTTTTATAATGGAAAATTTCTTAGAATTAGTATTTTAATTATAAAGTTTAACTGCTTAAAATTATGCTTCTGTTTATAAAAGTAGCAAAATGTTGGTTTAATAAAATGAAATAAAATATTTTGATTAAAAATAAGTAAATTAGATTAATTAAAATTAAGATATTATTATTTCCTTTGATAAAAATTTTGTTTATCATATGATCAGTAATCAAATATAAAATTTGTTGTAAGTATTGAAGTTTGTAATATTTAAACTGAAATAAATATTTTTGATGTTTTCAGCAAGAAATGCCCTTTTAGTGTTGATATGTGCTTGTATAGCAGCACTTTTGCTGTCCCATGACATTGATGTTCTCACATTAACTAAAACTGTGAAGGCTGGATTACCACCATTTGCTTTTCCTTCTTTCAGTTACACTTATTTCAATAATGCAACTAATCAAACTATTCATAAAGATTTCTTGGAAATGGCTCAGGTAGCTTTTAATTATTATTTAAATCTTTATCATATTCATATGTCTTAAATTAAACTATGAATAAAGGAAAGTTAATAAGAATTACCTGTTTTTATGTAAAACATGTAATTAAACTTTCATATAAAAGATTAGAAACATTCTGGTAACATTAATTAACACAATACTTTTGAAAATAGCGTTATAAATGAACTAGTATTATAATTTATGTCATTGTATTTTATAATATTTTCAAAACTTTAATTGCAATATTTGTTTCTAGTCTCTTGATTTATAATAATTCCATTTCATCTGTTGCTATTTTTTAATGCAGTGTGTTTTTTTATAATAATCTAGTATATTTAGTGATTTATAATAGTAATTTAGATTATTTTATAATGTTTCACATTTTATTAAACTTATTATCAAATGAGCTGATATTTCTATTTATAATAATTATATAAATAATAAATAGCATAACCTTTATGATTTATGAAGTTGCTCATAAATCAATCTCTTTAATAAGAGTGCTTTCTAAAATTACATTTTGTACTATTAATTTTATAAATGCTACAGCATTCTTAATTTATTTCCTTTCAAAAATTTTGATTTTCAAGTTTTTGTACCTCACATTCAAAAATAGTATATTCAGTTATTTGAAACAAACTTGATGTATGAATAAAAGTAATTGTTAGCTGATATGTATGGAATATAAAAGATTGATTTAGTAAGTTTAATTATGATATTAAGAAGTTTATGCAAAAAATTAAATCAACATAATAAGAAAATTGAAATATTTTAGTCCAATAAAAAACTGGTAAAGAAAACCTAGTTATATAGATTACTAAAACAAATATTTGGTTGCATCAATTTGTCCACTTTTTTTTTTGTATTAAATCACTTCAATTAGTGTTTTGTTATAATTTAGAAAACCATATTGATGACATGAAGTTGCATTTGGGGAGTATTAGAGTTCTTACTATGATTTCACTATGGTGATATCGAAATTTTATTTGAAAATTAAAATACAATTCCTTAATCAAAGAGATCAATTCTAAAATTGTATTGCATTCAATATTTATACCAATTTCAAGTATGAGAATATGGTTGACACTGGTTTCAAATTTTATTCTTGATTTACTTTATTTAAAGCTTCAACAATTGAAAATTATATGCAAAATAGCATTTCTATTAGATTCTTCATTTTTACTTATCACCATAATGTTAGTTATACATTAAATATTAATGTAAATTGATGATAATTCATTTTTTTCCTTCATCTATGTAAGTTTTTTAATGGCTAGTTATTTATATATGAGTGTTTCTATTTACTTACTAATTAGTTCACTTGCACAAAGATATATGTTAATATCTTTTTATTGTATAAGTTTGATATATATATATATATATATATATATATATATATATATATATATACTTTAGACTATGTTAATGAGTTTATCATTTTAATGGTAATAAGTGCTTGTATAATGCATGAATTTATGGAAAAAATTCTTTAAAAGAGGTTATTTACTGCTTTAAATTCCCTATAAAGGCGGATTATGATAGGTGAATAAATGTTCTGCTAGATATTTTGATAAGCATTTGTTTATTATATAACATTTTGTGTTGGTTGCTCAAAGTTTGGTGCTTTATGTTTATTGCAGTGAAATTAATAACACAAACATTTTATTAGTAATATACCTGGTTATCATGTTGAAGCCAAGAAATTGTGAATTCTTATTCAGATAATTTTTGGTTTGTTTGCCGAGTAATTAAATAATATTTTGCTAAATATCTGGTAATCTTATCTTAAAATCTGATAAAACTTAAATGAGAAGTAGCATGTTTAAAAATAAAGTAAGAAGAATACATATTAAATTGTAAATAAAAATAATTAATACATGCAGACTGAGAAAATATAAACTATTATTTTCATTTTTGAGAAAATATCAGTAATTTGAGTTTTACAAAGAAATTAACAATTTAGCTGTAATACAGATTATACATAGACACGTGCAAATAACTGTAGCTGTGAATGTATTTCTGTTGATAGTTAGATAGATCAGTATTAATCTAAAATACTTAGATTGATGTAATCTCTTGATTGTAAGTAATTATTTTTTATAATAGGTTGTTATTGAAATTATTTGAAACTTTATCAGCCTTTACATATCTCATGAAGTTCAAATTTAAAATTTCTCTTGTTTTTTATAAATTGAACATTTATATATACATCATTACACTACAAACTTATTTATTTAATAATCAAAAGTTAAAAATATTTCTTTTAGTACTAATTTATGTATAATTTGCAATATGCTTATGCAATAATATTATTTAATCATAAATTATTTTATTGAAATATTCTCCTTTCAGACAGTGTATATTTAGTTTGCAAGTCTTTGTATGATTTTCTTTTCTTTTGTAATATCTCTTATAATTTTTTAGGATTTAGGATCTGGTTTAATTATACTACCTTTGCTTTGCTTACTTGAAGCAATTGCTATTGCAAAATCTTTTGGTAAGATTAGATACTATTAAATCATCTTTGACCTATTTGCTCCAAGATATAATTTAAATAAATTAAATTTTATAAATATATGCATTTTGAATAAATTAATATCTGTAAAATTACCAAACTAGAGATTATACTAGATATTAGAAATATTTTGTTTGAAATAATAAATGATTTAATATTTCAAACAAAATGTTCACCTAATATGCTTTTAAAAATTATTTTATTATCTCTACAATTTACTTTATTTACAACTTTCTTTATATATTAATGAAATCTTTTTATTTCATTTTATATCACAGAAGAAAATTTATCATATGTTTATTTAATAATAAGATACTTAATAGATTTTCGTATGCTGTACCATTCATTTTAATATTCATAAGTAAAATATTACCTAAAATTAATATTTACTGATAACTTATAATTGCATATTTTAAAATTGTCTTTTTGGTTTTCATTTCAGTAGATTTTTAATTTTATAAACTTTTTATGATATTTTCTTGGATATTCCTTGAATAACTTCTTTTATATAATAAATATAAAAATTCTTGTGTATGAGTAATACTATATCACACTAAAATAAAGGAGAACTGTGAACAAAAATACTACATTTTAAAGTACTAAAAATATTTGTTTCTTAAACCTGTTGAACTGGTGCTTAAAATTAATTCATGAATTACAATACAAATTTTGAAATTCAAATTGAAAAATAATTTGTGAACACAAATTATTGACATATTTAATGGAAATTTAATTTTTTTTTTTTTTTTTTATAAAATATATACTTGCACAAAGATCTTAATTTTTTAAGTATCAGCTATTTAGTTTAGAAAATATTGTTTTAATTAAAAAAATTTCAATAGAAATAATGTTTTTCATATTATTTTATAATTATTTACATTTTTAATATTTCCTTTCATTTCACATTTTCCTATTCATTTTAGCTAAAGGAAAGAAAATTGATGCTACTCAAGAAATGATTGCCATTGGTAATTTTTGTATTAAACTGACAATATTTTATTATTGTTATTTTTTTTTATTTATTTATTTTTATTTTATTTATTTATTTTTTTACCATTTTCTTACTTTTATAATGATATGTATTTCACAGGTATTTCAAATATTATGGGATCTTTTGTTTCATCTTACCCTGCAACTGGTAGCTTTTCAAGGTTTGTTTTTATATTAGGTATTATTTATGTAATTTAGTATTATTTTTCCGAATGGAAAATATGTAATCAATTAAATAAAAAATTATAATTGTTCTTAATTCACATTAATACTAAATTCATATTATATTATATATGCATATATATATTACTGGTTCATCTTTGTATGTTGATATTCATAGTCTTTTTATTCATGTTCTTGTGTGTTAATCAATTTCAAGAATTATTCTAAAAAAGTTTTTATCTAATCTTGATTAAAATTTATAGAAAAACCTATTATATATTACTTAAAAATTTGATAATTTTTTCCAGAGATAATTTTTGTTTGAAGAGTCATAGTTTTAATATTTTTCTGAAGAAAATCTTTGCAATAACTAAATAAGGAAGTTCATTTATAAATAATTAAGTTAGAAAAGAATGTTCTTTTCGTATTTTAAAAGTATGTTTATTAAAAATGTTGAAAATAAAACTGTTTTATGATTAAGAAATTGCTATTGAATTTGTTATATTTTTTATTCATTGCATGGAATTTACTTTATCTAATTTGTCTTTAATATTTGAAATTTGTTAACTTTTTAAATTAAATTTTAGAATAATTTGTTTTAGGACTTACATAAAACATATTATTCTAAAACCTGAATAAAAATCTATTAATTCCATTATCTACTTTAGATTATGAATGAATAATTAATCATGACACTGAAATATCTACATTTTCTGATAAAAAAAAATTAGTTTAAAAAAGGAGTAAATATTATGCTAACAAAATTCCTTCCATGTTTTTTTTAATTTTGCACATATTCAATAATTTATTTGTATTTATAGACAGGATATTCTCTTTTATACCTATTTTTATTAAACTAAATGAAATATACATGTAAATGAATACTAATATGAAATAAAAATGTGCATTTAATATAAAATATGTGAGTGAAAAATATTATCTTGCAAACTTGCACAAACTCATATTTATTTAATCTATCATTATCATTTTTTACTCGATTATGTTTAGTAATTTTTTTTAAATATTTTATTTTAATGAAAATTTCTATTTTATCTTCCGACAAGTGCTAAGTTTATATAATGCTTGTAAAATTTGGTACTAAGTATAATGCTTACATTAATCTAATATTAATGTTACATTTATTTATATGCAAAATTTGTGTACTTTTTTCTTATTTAGGACTGCCATAAATTATAACAGTGGAGTTCGTACTCCAGCTGGAGGAATTGTTACAGGTTAATGATTGTTTAAATAATTTTTCTATTCATGAGTAGGTATTCAATTAATAATAATTTTCTTTTTCTTTTAGGAAGTCTTGTTCTCTTGGCTTTAGGTGTCATGTCTCCATATTTTCGTTTTATTCCAAAGGCATCACTTTCTGCTCTCATATTCATTTCAGTTTTACATATGGTTCACTTTGAAGATGTGGTTACAATGTGGCGAACAAATAGTAAGCAATGCCTTATAAATCTCAGTAGGAGACCTATAAAATTATATATTAAAATGTATAATTTTTAAAATATTTACAAAATTTTATAATCAAATTTAGTGTTTAATTGAGTATATAAAAATTTCTTTATATTTAAGAACTTACTCTGAAATTAGAAATTTATATCTTAAATAAGTTTACCTAAGTTAAAATTATATTAAATTATTGAATTAATTTAAACTAAAAATATTCATATTGTGTATGTTTTCTCTTATCTCTTGTAGTCAACTCATTACATATCATAGATTTTAAAAGTAATTTATATCTACAAATTACTGCAATTTTGTATCAAATTGGTAGAGTAGTGGTCTTCAATTTTTGAGTTCAATTTCCAATTAAGAATGAATAACATAAATTGTCCACTTTATAGCTTAAAAATAGCTTTAAAAATCCACTTTAAATTGTGAATCCACTTTTGTTCTTGATTCACAAGTTGTCTAGATTTTATTACACAGGATGATATTCAATTTTGCCATTATGTATTTATTTTTTTGAAAATTTGTTGTGAATCATGTAATATGTGATACCTTCAATACCACCATGTGTGTGTGTGAAAAATTCTGTTCATTTTTTACATTACTGAATGTATATAATACTTAAAATTATTATATATTTTTCAAGCAAATTTTTCAATAACTATTATTGTCTTTAATAGTTATTGAACAAAAGTAAGTTTTTAAAAACTTTGGTTTTCATTTGTATAAGATCTTTTGCCTCCAATGATTTGACTTTTACTCAAAGTCAAATTTGTTATTATTTGCAATGGATAAAACTTAAATATTTTTCAAACATTGTACTAATTCAATTCTCTATATCTTGTTATAATCATTTTCTCAAAATTGTACGATTCTATTTCAACTCTCTTGTTCTTCGAGAGGTTATTGCATTAATTTTGAACTAGTTATTTTGAAATTAAATCTAATTTTAACATAAATTAATGAAATGAAAAATTATCTGAATTGTTTCTAATTTAAAAAAGTTAATAACATTTATATAAATTTAAAATGATATGAAAGCTTGCATTTTTGTTTATTTACATCTTTATTTCATGTATTTTAAATTTAAGTATTTTAAATTAAAAATTTAAAAAATTTAATTTTATTTTAAATAAATGTTTTAAAAATTAATTTTTCATTGACATCATTTTTCATACTTGACATTATGATTAAAATTCTTAACTAAAATTGGAATCAATATATTATTTTGGAAAGTTTGGCTATTTTGTTTATAAAATATTTAAATACAAAATGTTAAAGTTAACCTTCCAGCTTAGTGTCATTATTTATATCATATTAATTAGTATCATATAAAAAGTGTTATTCATTAGTTTAAGAAAAGTTAAAGAAGACTGAAATTAG
Source organism: Latrodectus geometricus (assembly GCA_026290005.1). NCBI lineage: Eukaryota > Metazoa > Arthropoda > Arachnida > Araneae > Theridiidae > Latrodectus > Latrodectus geometricus. The sequence continues at coordinate 30,061 of JAPDSC010137951.1, forward strand.
TATGAAAAGGTGAAAAGAGAAATAAAAATGTAGTTTGAAGTTAAGAGTTTTATCATAATAGAACATGTGTGTATATACTTAAATGACATCATATATGAAGTATTAGTAGAGTTAAGGCTAATATTATTGTTCTAATTTCAGAGTCAATATAAGCAATTTAGAAAGTATCATTCAAATAACTTTCTTAAAAGCTGTAATAGTAGTTTGAGGTGGAATTAATAAAGTTTTCATATTATGAAATCACTTACAGTGTAATTTTGTGATCTTGCAGACCATGTTACAAATAAAAATAATATCCTTCCTAAACCAAGTGGCTGTTATCAATAAATAAGTACTAATGAAAAGAAAGATGGCAAAAATAATAAAACAAATCAACAAACTAGTTAATCTTTAATATTTTTTTACAATGGTCAAGAAGTTGCTCAAAGATCATTTTAATGCATGAAACACAACAGTATATATGCATTTAATATTTCTTATTGGATACTTCAGTTTTTGTGTTACTTGAAAAACAACTGCATACTATAAAAATGAGATCAAATTATTTTAATTCATCTGAAATTAATCTCACTATACCTAAGAAATCAATCTCACAAATGAACTTATGCATCTGGAGAAAGAGAAGACATGCAATAAAATTTAAGATATTGAAAAATATTTTTGAAATAATTTTCTTGTTTAGAGAAGAGTCATATTTAGCAGCTCTACTTATATTTACATTTACCAAGTTCAGTTTTATAATTCATTTTCATTTTTTGGGAAATGCTGTGGATTTGCAATTTTTATTTATTCTATATAATTTATACTATTATAACATTAATTAAATCATAAGCTGTTCTAAAGTTCTTTTTGAAAGAAGTTTTTAATGAAAGGTGAAACTAGAAATTAAATATTTAGCATTTTAGTATTCAATTTAGCATCTCATGGATTTGATTCTTACCTTTAATATGGTAATATATTAAAAGTAAGAATAGAATCAAGTTTACAGTTTAGAATCGACTTTGAATCATATTAGACATGAATATAGTTGAAATTAGATAATAAATTAATTAATATAGATGAGCCTCCTAGCTAGGTTTGCCCTTATTTGTAAAAAGTAATTGTACAGTGATAAATCAACTATCAATGCAGGATAGGGATTGCTGAGCAAAGGTTTTAGACCTAATCCCTAGAAATATACACCAGTTATCATAAAATAAGGAAAAAAATCCTAAAAATGATGATAACACAAAAAATTCTGTGTGGAATATAATGAAACAAATATATTATACAACACATAAGAAGGTACAAAATAGCATAAAAAGAAATCACCAGACAATTATGGTGTTATAAAAATTAGCATATATATACTATGAATAAATGGGAGGTGTAAGTTTGGTATAAGAAAAATATCTTTAATATGGAGTAGAATCGCCCCAAAAAGCATTAATGCAAATACAGTGATGTTTGATGCTCCCAATTATGCGGTCTATTAATTGTGTATGAAGTCCGAACCATTGATCTTCCAAAGCAGTTTAAAGCATGGCTAAGGCCCTAAGAGGGGGATTGAGAGTGACTGCATGTTTTCCTAGAGTGTCCCAAACATGCTCCTTTGGGTTAAGGTCCGGTGATCAAACTAGCCACAACAAGCGCTCGTAGGTGCTCGATTGGGTAAAAATCTGGTAATAAAGCTGGCCATGGCAAGGGCTCAATTGTTTCTTGGTCAAGATAAGCATCCGCGATGTGAGTCCTATTTGGTTTTACATTATCATCCTGTAGCATGAAAGCATCACTTATTGCCCCAGCATAAGTATGCACATAAGCATCTAGAGTGTCATCTCTATAGATGTGAGCATTAACATTTTCATGGAAAAAGATATAGAGGTGTGTGCATCCACCCAAAGAGATACTTCTCCTAACACAGATGGTGCTTGATCTGTATGCATCTCTTTCACAGATATTTGTTGGGGGAAAACAATTTCCACGTTCTCTACAAAACAAATGTGCCTTTCTATCGCTTTTGAATATAAACATCCCTGTATCTATAAATAGAACATCCCTTCATTGATCATGCGTCCAATAGACATATTGACAGACCCATTGTAAATGTTCCCACCTGTGGCATGATATGAGCAGACTGATCACCTTGCATAAAAACCATGTTCATTAACACATGTTCATTTTGACACACGGTTGATCTGGATACCAGCCTTCCAGACTTTGCAGCTAGTGATCATCTGAGTTACAGTTCTGTTCTTTCCTGCACATAGTGACAAATATCGGTCATCAGGATTTGTTGAAGTACGTGGCTGTCTTTAGCTGAACCTCCTAAATGCCACATCGTCAATCACTGACAAACTCACAATCGGCCATCTAACCACTTGTATCTGACTTTGTCCTGCATCTAATCTCCCAATAGAAATTGTTTGGTCAAATGGTGCCTGGAGGCTGTTACAATTTCTCTATACCAGATTTCTAATGTCAGACACGCTGCTACAATTGCTACCTTCCTCTGAAACATCCCTTTTTATGCTCCTCGCAAGTGACTATTCCAACAGATTTGCCACTATTTTGCATGATGTCATATTATTCAGGTCCGTTTATTTACTAACATATTCAAATTTCATTAAGATTGGCTTATTTTCGGGAGAGTTATCCCTATTTTTGTGATTTTTCCATAATTTTTGGTAACCAGTATATATGGGGCTTATATCTTTCTTAGTAAATGCTTGGCAATTTGTCAGCTGTCCCAATAACGATTGTATATTATGTACTTCGTACAGTAGTTTTATAATATTATAAATTTTATGCATGATAAATTTATATATAATTTTTAATTGTATTTCATAACTATTATTCAATTTTGCAGAATGGGACCTCATACCTTATTGCACCACATTCATTCTTTCTTTCGTTTTAGGATTAGAGGTGAATATAATTTTTTATATGTAATTATTAGACAATGAGGGTTTGATTTTGTAAGAAAAGCTGCATCCTAAGCTGTTTTGATGCTAAACATGTTAAAAGAAATCTGCTTAAGCTTAAAAAAAGAAAATGAGAACTTCAATCATTAATTTGTTATTGTCATATGTAATCTAACCATTAAAGTTATAAATCAAAGAAATGTAAAAAAAATTTGAAATCTTGAAAGCAATAGTTTTTTTTTGAGTTGTTAGGAAAGAAACAATTTCATTATGCTAATTTGCAACAAACTTAAATTTAAGGTTACTTACTGTATTTGTTTAAATTTAAGTTAAATATTTAGCTTAATTTCAATAATTATGTAGTCAAGAATTCTTGATTTGTAAAAAAAAATACAATATCCTTAATATTTTTTGTTAATTTTTAGCAAATTTTCTCTGGAAAAAATATAAAAAAGCAAATCTGGTTGTTTCATTAAATATGAACTCAATAAAAATTTCTCAAGTAGTGTGTAAATATAAACATTTAATAATAGAAATTATTTTAAAATATCAAAATTTTCATTGGAATAATTTATTATTGATATAAATAGGTTGATATGTTTCTTGTTGTTGATTTTATTGCTTACGGTTTTTGTAATAGTGATTGTATGTTCTCTAAAATCAATATATTGTCATTTATTTACATTAATATCAGAAATATTTTAATGTAATCTATAATTGAATAAGTATAGACTTTTTATAATATAGTTATATATTATACATTTATGAAGTACAAATCTATTAATTTTCAACTCTAGTCTAATGAACTATTATCCTGATTCCATGTTGAGTGTATTACAACTTTTTTTATTTATCATTAATTGATATTCATATGATTCTTCCACATCTATTTTTAAAATTTATATTTTTAATAATTTTAAATGTACATATATTTCTGTCAAAGAATGTGAAAATACTTTTGTAGCTGAAATATTATGTGTG
>JAPDSC010137952.1:3431-36179 GCA_026290005.1 Latrodectus geometricus
TGTTACAGTCTTATATAGGACGATAAACACCTTCCACAATTTTAGCCACCCGGCTATCTTTTTCGCCGTTACAAGAGAAAAACGAAAATGTATCGAATTTTCTGTTTGTTGTCTTCTATTTTTAAAACCTTGTACTCCTAACAGAATTAATCAAACAAAAAAACCACAAGAGAATATTTTAGTGTCAAATGTTACCTTTCTAACGAGCATAAATCTGAAACTGTTTGATAGATACCTCAAGAGATATCGATCACTACATACGTCTACCGAAAAAATAATGGATTACTTTTTCCCCAAACTAATATATTCAGTTTCGAAATAATTATATCTGAATCTCTAATTTAGCAACTAAGGACAGAATAGCTCCGGATGGAGTCTCATCCAATAGTCAACTTGATATGGAGTTCTCAAGACAAGGAACACTTGAAGAAGAAGAAACGTAAATATTACAATAAACATTTCCTTCTTTTGTTTAAATAATTGTTAAAAATATTGTAAGAGTCACGTGACATCACGTATGTTGCAGGAGTCAAGGAGGGACAACAGACTACAAAGTAGTTGCCCATCACGAAAGCTACGAAGACGTCAATTTCAATGAGCAGGAATGCAGAGAATACTTTGTGAACCACAAAGCTCTGTCCGCCGAAAACCTTAAAGAGAACAATCATTTCTCTCTTTCTCTGAATGATGTCTCTTCCCAGATGCAAGATGCTGGTGAAATTGTCCCAATATCCGTAAGTTGATTTAGCATAGAACATTTGAATTTGGAAATTCACGATATAGAACAAAACACCTTTAAAAAATAAATATAACATTTCTTTTCTATTATGATATCATATGTAATTTCAGCTCAAATTTGCTACTTTAAAAAGGAATATTGCAGATAAAACATTATAAAGTTTCAATTATATTACAAGAAAAAAGAATCAGTTTAAATTCATCAACCTTACTTTACAGCTCATAAAAGTAATTCCATATTCAGAAATAATTTTGCATCGTAATAAAGGCATATCATATTTTACAAACTTATTTTAGTTATGGAATGAAATCAAATATAATTATAATAACACTACGACAACAATATTTCACCTCAATCATCATTCTTACTGCTAACAGTTATGTCATCGATATTTTGTTTATGCCATCTTTTCATAGACTAGCAGCATCACATAAATATATCCACAGTTATTTAAATGTTACTAGATTTCCATTCAATGTACTTGTAGCACATCATAACTCAAAATTTAACGTTTCGTTTTTCATTTAAAATGACTAGCAACCTAAAGAAAGAATGTTAGCAGATTGTCAGTAACAAAGCATTCTTCGGGAGTAATGGTTTATTACAGCCACACACACACAAATTGAAATTTTCATCATTGTTACAGGAAACACGTTGAACACCACAATATTAAAAAGCAATACATCTCAGAAAAATATTGTAACATTCACAGGAATGAAGCACAGCATGTGAAGTCACTAAATATACAAAAAAAAGTGCTGAACACACACAGCAATTAACACTTAATTAGTGAAATTTAGCAGCTCACTATATGACTGCTGGAGATGGAGTGCTTGTTTACTATTATTATTGCAATCGATAACAACTAAATGCATGTTGTTGCTGTCTGATAAAATGGTTTTGTAGTTGCACCGCATACTTCCTGTACCTATCAGTTTGGCTCTACCAATTAGATGGAAGCAACCGAGTGATAGTCATCATAATTTAGATGCAGTGGCCAAGCAGAAGACACCTAAATAAATGATTCGTCACCCAAAGGAGGTATCATTTCACTTGGACGATGACATATTTAGAGTACTAAAGTCACCTTTTGTGAACCCGACGGATCTTCGTTAAGCTGGGATTCGAACTAACTACCTACTAGTAATGAGAACGACGCTCTGATAAACCAGGCAACCGTGGTCCTGATAAAATATTATGAGATTATTTTACAATTCATTATTAAAAATCCATTTTCTATGTCCCTTAGAAAGACTTTTTCATATCTTGTAATAAAACGCAGAGCCTATTTTTTATTAATAAGTTTCCTATTTTTAATAACTTATTAGGAAACATCTAAAAAATCCATAGCATTTCATTAATTTTTCCACAAAACATACGTACAATAAAATATAAGTAAAAATTACAAAAAAAAATTTACATCTTAAACTGCGTTTTTAAAATTTTGAAACAATATTTAATATACATTTTCTTCATTTTGAATAGCAAAAATATCATCAATATATATGTATATTCCTTTTTGGAAGGTATCAATTCAAGGAGCTAGTTCTGACAGTGATGAGATCATCTTGCTCCTCAATGACAGAGAGGTGAACCAGAGCAACAACACATCGAGTGAAGCAGCAAAACATGGGAAAAAAATGTCCAGGCCATCTGTTGTGTCGCCTCCGTTTCCCAGGGGCCTGAAGATAACGGAGAACTATGGATCCGATGGCAGCATCAACACCAGAGAAAATTCCAGCAACGTCATCGAGCGATCCGTCAGTTTCGGCAGCTTCAGTGACTCCGTTCTCATGTCCTACGAGCAATCAGAGAGAGGGGCATCCGACGAAAGCAGCGGGATGGTCAACAATCGATGCGTCCGCTCCATCGATATGATGGACCTCATCCCCGTTGGGAACATCGAAATGAAAGGTGGTGTGTTCCTGTCTTCTGATTCTGACATTTGGTCAGAGCCGGATACGACTCTGTCCAGGCAGAGAATGGGATTCGGAGTCGAGGAGACGACGCTATCATCTGATTATTCCACGACGTATGTTTCTGACGAGATTCAAAAGAGAAAGATTTGTCCTAGAAGCAGGTGCGAATCTCGGCGAAGTAAGCAACACGTTGTACATGTTCCAACAAAGAAAACTGGTAAGTAGGACATTATTTCAACATTTATACTTAGAAATCATTCTTATTATATACTAATGAGTTAGTTATAGATATACGTTTAGTACGTTTGAAATTATTTTAATGACAATGAAAATAATACATACTTTTATCAAATAAATTTCTACCTAATAAAATAATTTTTTTCCAGAAAGTTTTGCTGTTTCATTTTTATTAAACTTGTAAATTAAATTGGAAAATCCTAATATTTTCAATTTAATATTCTGTAACTTATAAATTTGCTCATTAATTGCTGGATATTATACTGAACATTGAAAAGAAGTGTTTTTGTGATTCTGTAATCTCTATGACATCATCTAAATGGTTTCTGGAAAATATTTTGGCTTTCTCACTTGTTCATGTTGCTGTACTAGCATACTTTCTGTACAAAGCCAGACATGGATTGCGCTAGTTATGTGAAAGCAGCCGAATGGGATTCTTCGTAACCTAGAAGTAAGGACCAAGCAATAAGTCCTTCAATGCTTGAGTTGCCACTCCTAGAGGTATCATTTCATTTGGAAGACATTGTAACCTCAACTTATATAGGGTTCTACAGACGCTTTAAGTGAAAACGACGAGTAATGGTCAAGCTAGGATTCCAACTCACTATATTTTGATTGGGTTAAGACGTTCTATCCAACAAGGTCTTTCTGTCTGTCCTCATTAAATAGCTAATATTTATGAAAAAAGTATCTTTAAAAATAATAAGTGATACATATTGAAAATTGTTGCAATAACTGTAAGCTCTTAAGCTGTATATAGCTCTATGTCATATGTACATTCTCATTAACTATAACAAAATTTATCATAGCTTAATATAAAGCTTATTTCAGAAGTTTAGGTTCTAATTTCAATCTAATGACAGATGAGTGTTGCGAAGGATTTCTACGTGCACATATGTTGGAGTGGCTGCTTAGGAAATTTAAGTTTTCATTCTGGCAAAATGTGAATACTTCCCACTATCTATGAAAAGATTTCTTGAAGACAATACGCGAAAGATAAAGAAATTCATTAAAACTATTTTAAGTTGTGAATCTATTTATTATGCAGAGTAATGTAGGATGTTGTTTTTTGTCTGTGCACCAGCATGATTTTCTTTATCTAGTCTTGAGTTAGGACTTGGACTCGTTAGATAAAATTATCCATGTGGAGTTCTATGTACTTTTGAAGCAGGGACCAAGTCCAAAGGCTTGCCATCCACAGAGGTATTATTTCACAAGGAGAACATTGTGATAACGACATATATAACGTAATCCAGTAGCTATTAGCGAAAACTATGGATCTTTGTTTGGGTCTAGATTCGAACTTACTACCTTCCGATAGCGTAACCACACAACCCTAATCAACTAGACCACGACGACCCTAGTACGAAACTGTTGTTGTTACACCAGCATGCTTCCCTATACCTGACCCTGAGTTGGGGTCTAGCAGTTTGATAAAAGCAGCCGGTTGAATGTCTTGTAATTTACAGGCAAGGACCAAGCTAAAGACTCCTTAGTACTTGGCTGGTCAACATGAAAGGTATCATTTCACACGGAGGACATTGCATTCACGACCTATTTAACGTGCCCCAGATGCCTTTAGTGAACATTGTGGATTTTCGTTTAAACTGGGATTCGAACTCGCTATCTTCCGATAATGAGGACGACACCCTAACTAACCAGGCTACAATAGCCCTTGTAGGAAATTGAACTAGCTTGTAGTTAGTGGCAGCATTACATATTTTGAAGTAAAAGAATTTATATTCTCTAAACTATTATTGAATGAGATATATTTTCTTTTTATGCATGCATACGATATAAAGTTTTCCTGTTTTCTCCCCTTTTCCTCATTTGAATGCAGTAGGTATGAATACAGTATTAGAAATGAAAAATTGGGATTGGGCTAATCCCAGTTTGAAAAATTCTCTCATACGAAAAAAATGTTCCAATGTCTTTCTATAATTTCCATCTGTTCGGCATTTTTATTATGCTATCAAATTTTACATCTTAGAAAAAGTGATTTGCATAGGTTTGCTAATTTTTTAATTCCTATATAATAACGTTAATTATATTTCTTCGAAAACAAAAACACAAATGTCAACAAAAATACAGAGATATCCTTAAAATTTGTTTTGGTTTCATGATAATCAGAGATCCCTCAACATAATAATAATTTTTATGGTGTGAAGTTATTCTAATTTATTACTCATAAAATTAAATTAAAATGCACTTAAATTGCATAACAATTATTGTGTATTGAAATATAAATCTGTACATAAATATATGTCAGGGAAATAGTTATCAAATGGCTCTTATTATTATTATTCATTTCTTAATTGGTAATTGTATTTTTATGATGAAACGTTTTTGGAAATTTTTTGCAAGATTTAAGAGAGGTTTTTTTTTTTTTTTTTTTTTTTTTTTTTTTTTTTTTTTTTTTTTTTTAATATATATATATATGACGATAAGAGAGAAAAAAATAAAAATAGTGATAAAATGCATTAACAAAATACAAATTAATATTAGGAAGTGTTCCTATTTTATTTTTAGAAAAAGTACCAATTTATTTTTTTATTCTGTCAGGATCGAACCCACTGTCAATAGTACGTCACTGTCACCCCTATTCTTATGAAGCCGACATCTTTATTAAAAGAAATTACGTTTTAAAAAGTTAATCGTCTATGGATATGAAAATCGTAAATATGTTGGGGATCGTGACTCGATACTCCAATCATAAGAAATCACTCTTCAAACAAAATAACCCTGTTTGATCCCAGACACTCCTGAATAACGAGAGATGGATGTTGCACTTCTCCTTCTGCATTTATGTCTGTCCAGCTGGGTCTTGGGAATTTTCTTGGTTTCCTCCCTTGAGACAGAATATATGGCTTACATTCTATGAAAAGTCCTACCAGAAGGCATTTTACAGATATTTACGGCCTTCAAAAACTTTAGGTCACTTTGCAATGCGAAATTATTTTAAGGGCTGATTTCATGCTTTGTATTTTTTGCCAAATGGTGTGCATTTGGCGATATTTATCAGAAAACTACCGTTAATATTTTGGACATCCGAAGTAAAAATACATGAAACAAGTTTTAGTATATACAAAAATACTCTTAGTTAATATCAAATTAACTTGTATTTTAAAATAGAATATTTTGTAATTGTATTATTGTGTAGCAGAAAAGAAATTCTTTTTTATAAATTATCCAATTTATAACCTAATCTTTAACTTAATCATTGTTTAAATTTTAGCGAACAAAGTGAAAAGATGGTTGGAGAAGTTGAAAAATTATCTTCGTATGTTTGAAGAAGCCAATTTCCACCTAACTGACGAAATAAATAACCTCTGTGATGTTCGAAACCAAATGACATGTGTTCTTAACACCGAGGGAAAGGTAAGACAAATATCATAGCTTATTTGATAGCTTCAATGATTTTCAATTAATTTGTTGTGGAAACGGTAAACTACTATCAATATAATTTCATAAATATCAATTAATAATAATCCGAAGCAAAAGTAACACAATTTTACTTAAATTAATTAACACAATTTCACAGGAATTAACTAATCATATTTAATTATATACACAATTCTCCATAGATTAATTCATATTTCAATTAGCAACCTAATAATTAATTTGAGCAATGATTTTCCTTGAATAATTATAGTTAGGAATATCAACTAATGATCCGTCAAACAAGCGCTAATAGTTAAAGTAATGATGTTTCGTAATTCAGATAACAAGAAGTATAAATAAAATATTAAAATGGAGAAGATATTATCTGCAAATGTTGAAATTTGCTTAAATAGTCCATTTTCAACAGAACCATCAAAGTTATTAAAGGACATAACGTATTTATTGGTTATAATGTTTGCAATATTTTCATGGAATACACACGTATGCATTGTTATAAATATGCTTATTTTATGAGTATTTAATGCAGCCTATAATTTTGAACAAATTTCGACTCAATAAATTCTGGTTTATGCAAATACATTTTATATAAACATTATACGCGCATTAATTCATATATAACATTATATGAATTAATATTAAAACATTCTTCTATGAAATATAGTTGTAGCATTTATCTGGTAGAATAGGAAAAAGAAATAAATTCCTTAAATAGTTTAAAAGTAATTTATTACCATTTAATATACAACTTGAGCACAACACAGATCTATATACTACAAATAAAACAAAAATGAAATCTAAACATAAAGGGAAAAAGGGTTAACGTGAGAGTCATACTAATATATGTCTCATTCCTATGTTTGCTGGAGAGGGGAGGGACTAACTTCCTTGTTGATGACGTCATGGGTATTGCTGAGACAGGGGGCGCTATATAGTTACTTTTAGTATATTTTGGATATATATATATATATATATATATATATATCAGCAAATAATATTTATAATTTTATTGTCCAAAACTTTAATGCATCCAAATTTGTCTCTCTTAGAAACACTTAAAATTTCACAATATATTATAAAAATAGTTTCTTGGAAAATAATAAAAATAATCATTAATGTTAAATGTCTATAATATATTTCAGTTATTGCGTAAGGTAGTCTTAACATTACACACAATGCACTATATTACTTATAATTATATAAATACAAAACAATTATAATGTGAATCTTACTATATATAGTAAGCAAAAAAAAATTAATAATTGAAATTTGTATAGCAAAATTTGCAAAGATTTATACCTAAAATACTTTATAAAATTAAGTATGAATATAAATTTTAATGAACATAGTCCTTCAAGGCATTGACAAAATATTCATTAAATCATTAATGTATATTCTATTTGTTTCTACTTAGGTAGAAAATTCAGAATCGATTCTGTACGATCTTGCCGAGTACATACGTCTCAACTTTCTTATGCAAAAGAAGTTAGAGAAATCAATTCATTTTAACCGACAGCTCATTGATGTCTTCCAAAGGAACATTTCATGTAAGTTTCTCGCATTTTAATTGCAATTTGTTCATTAATATTATTAATTAATTGCTTTTTTGAAATAAAAATAGGCACAACGATGCTTTCAACAAGAAAACATACAAATATTCTTTATGACGCATTTAATCATAAATTACAGAAACATTTCGAGGATGCGTTCAAAGAGGAACTGCTGAAATATTTGCAAACATACATTCATACCCCACCTATAACTAAATATAAAGTTATTTTCAACTATGTAAAACAGAAAAATATACCGAATTATACGATCAAACTCCACTTGTAACTGATAAAATACTTTAAAATTGGAATTTTGTTGTGTTGCTAATGACACTTGGCAACGCCAAGCCCATCTGTGAGGGACTGGACGAATGAGCATCTTCCGTTTTAGAATAGACCACCCTCTTACGAATATGGAAGTACGACTTTTGGCTCATAGATTGCAGCACCATCTGGGTCTTCTAATTTAGAGATTGAAACCAGAGAATACCCATAGCCTGGCTCCAACCACTGTCAGAGGTATTAATTTAGAATGGGAACGTGAAAGACATTGCAACCCTACATATTTTACGTGCCTCAGTCGCCATTCGTGTACACGACAGATCTTCAGTTAAGCCGGGATTCTAACTCATTACTTCCGGTAACAAGAACGACGCCCTAACCAACTAGGCCATCCCGGCCCCATTTGAATTTTAATTATTGGGAGTATTTTGTTCTCATTTTAATTTTTTTTTCCAATTTCAGGTCAGAAGAAACCACTCCTGGAAAACACACTAGTCATCAAACATACTCCAACGAAACATCCATCGCGACATAAGCGAGCTCCAAGTAAGAGAACCATACCCTCTCCTTACGTCGAAGACATCCACATTATTAATCAGAACAAACCTTATGAGGAACCAGATATACATTCCCAGTTGGTAGGGTACCACGCCACACTGATGTCCTGTCAGGAAATGATCAAAGACTTGCATTCCCAACTGAAAGACAGACACTGCAGTGAAATAATGAATAAACACGAACTCAATCGCACGGTTTATGGCTACTTGGAGGATATAGACCATTGCATTGATGATTTGTGCAAGAAAATGGAGACCAGTACCGGTGAGAGTCCAAGTCAAAGCTATAGTTTCAAATCTGCTTTCAGCAGCAATCCAACCGGAAATGATACACCAGAAGAGCACCTGTATGAGAACAGGGAGGTCTTCACAAATCCCCTCATGGATAAGCTGAAAGAAAACGAAGACAGACTGCTTAGATTTGAAGTGCTTTTGAACGATAAGGAACAACAGCTGAAGTTATCAGCAGAAAACGCTCTACAATTGGAAGAACAACTGAGTGGCATTAAACAGTCACTCTACGAAATACAGATGGAAAACTTAGAACTCAAAGAATGCCTAGAGTTGAGTGAGAATAAACAGTTGGAAATGGAGGACTCGTCCAATCAGATGCTGAGAGAATTGCAGATGACCATGCAGAGACTTGCAGACTTGGAAGAAAGATTTCGGTGCTTAAATGATGAGCAGTTAGTTCAGAAAAATGCTGATAAAACACTGTATCCCGTACCATATAATTTCCACAATGGTAGTACTTGGGACGATGGTAGCAATACCGTGAATATTGCACCTCATGAAAGAACAAGTACCACTTATTCTAGAAACTGGGAGAGTGAAGATTATTGACATAATGACAATTAGAAACTTTCACAATGATAGATGTCTTACTTTAAAGTTAGTTGGAGCTTACACTTTTAATATTTATTTTAATTAAATTTTTATTGGAAAAATTACTCTAGCTTTCAAGTAAAGTGTAACATTTGAAAAATTTAAAATTACTTTAGTATATTGCTAAATTCTACTATTATGGTATTTTACTACATAATGTTTCTTATTAACTTGAAGCCATTGCGAAAGTTCTAAATAAGACAGCTTTTGGCGGGAAAAACACGTTTCATTAATCATAAACATTAGATAATTTAATGGATAAACTTTAATGAAACCGGGGTAATTTTTCCAATTCTTACACGTATCAGATATATGATTGACGAATCAATCATTGATTATATCTATTCATTTTTTCAAGAAATCTTGTAAGAGAATTGCAGTATTTTTAGATCTAATGGCAACAGATTGCTTCAAATTGCATGGCTGGTCCTGTGAGAGTCTATTTATGCAACTAGAGGTACAAGATGGCTATTTTTTGACTCACTCAGTGTGTACTATCTACATGTTGTTCTTTAATGTTCATATTCAAGGAAACCTTCCAGTAGATAGCACTTCCTCGAAACGATTTAGAAAATGTGTCTCCAATCCACAATATTTTAAACAGGTGGGGATGGTGTTTAATGTGCTTTTAGAATTTTAGAAAAGGCTTTTTATATCAATATTAAATGAAAAGATTCACCACACAATCTATCATATTTAAAACTACATTTATTGAAATAGCCATTTATATTTTTAAAAGAATTTATTTAGGCTATTGAGAGATTTGTTTATAATTTTAAAAATCATTTTTAAAACAAACAAGCATTCTGCCAAATCATTTGATACAAATTACACACTGTATCTCAATAGTACCAACGAAAATTTTCAGAAAGGAAGACTCAATTTTTTAACGTTTAACTCATTACAGTAATTATAATGTCAAATAAAAAATACAGCAACTTTCCCTTCAAGTTTGCAGCAATGATTTTGATTAAAATGTACAAAAAATTTCTAATCTCATCAACAACTATCAAAGAAAAGGTTCATAAAATTTGTAAGTCCATAGTTTAAAAGCTGAGATGTCAGTTTTTAAATAAATTATTTATTTTACATAATATCTTCTAGTCTTTTACAGTATCAACATTCTAAAATCTAATACATTTAACATATAGTAAATAGTTAAGATGTGTCACATAAAATAGTAAATTTTTTATATAAACTGCTTTTTTATTGACTATTTATAAATAAAAGTTCACCGTGAAAATAACTAAATAAAATTTGATCAATGTCTTAGAAGAGTAATATATCAGCCAAGTTTAGCCAGCTATGGCTTCCAGTAGGTAAAAAAATGTTTGAGGGAAGTATAACATTTATATATATATATATATATATTGTCAAGAAGCTATTAAATATTAAAGTTTGGATTCTTCATTCGCTTTATAATAAGTTTCCGATTAGGAATAAATTGCGAAAACTGAAATTACTTTCATTGAACTGGATGGAAACATTACGTTTTTTAAAAAGATAAATAAATAGGAAATTTCATTAATTATTTAAAAAATGTGTATCTTGTGAAATGCATAGCGAATAAAAGATAAGCATGTGCAATTGAATATTTTTCCATATAAATCACATGGAAAGAAAACCAGAACTAAGGGTTTTAATCTTAATTTTTTAAGATATGTACAATAGGCTTTAAAACAAGGCTTAATAATTTAAAATATGTTATTTATTTGCATAAATAAAATCTCTATTTAAACATCTAACAACGGAATGAATAAATTTTGAAAGTGAAATTCAGTTTTATTTTTTAAAACTTTACTATTAACTCAGTATTTTTTAGTTTTTTATTATTAAACTGAAAATACTTATAAATTGTATTTCCTAACATTTTCAAATTGAGGTTAAAAAGTAAACATTTATGGAAACTATTTTAACGTACATAAATTCCTTATATATTTTCAAATGAAAAACAGTTTTTATGAATGTTAATTGTAAAAATAGCAATTTTAATTCAGAATTTTTTCTGACCAATTTTTAAGCAAAGATAGACAGAGTAGAGCAAGATTATTACTTTTTTCTTTTCTTTTTACTTATTTATAACATTCTTCAATAGATTATGTCCCACATATTATAAAATCGATCCCTTTAACTGCAAAATAATATATTTCACTAAACATTATAAAAATGAAAATCTTATGAACTTTTTCTTGATATAATGATGAGAGTATAAAAAGTATTTAAGATATCGCTATGATACCTAATTCCATCCTCGTAAATTATACACTACATTTGCCTGCCAAAAGTGTATTTTTCTAAAGTCAAATTTAATTACAGGATTAGAAATTCTTATTAGGCAGAAAAAAATCACCTTAGCAAATACCATTAAAATAAGCTCAAATTATGAGTATAGCTTGAGTCTAAATGAATGTTTCGATTTTGAAGTATTTTTGTACTTCATTCAGATTCAGAAATATTTTAAATTATATTTCATTCGAAAGTCTGAATTCAAGCTTCAAAACCGGTAAATACTTGTGGTCGATGTAATAATTGAAACTATATATTAATCAATAAATTTCTTGCCAATTATCATGGTCAAAATAAATTGATTTACAGGAAGTGTAGTTTATTTACAGAAGCATGTTCAGCACCTTCTATCAACGTGTTTTTGTGAAATATCCATGCTTTCACATTCAGTAAGTTTTTGATGAAAGAAATCCTTAAGTATAGGGCTCAAGTCAAGTTTATTGGCGTGAATTTCCTATCGGAATTTCTGAATTTACTGCCTAGCAATATTTTCATTCATGCCACTTTCCAAAAAGTTTTACATATTTGGCGACTTGATGCAAGTTCTTATTGTCCTACTTTGAAATTGTAAAGCAAAGCGATCTCCATGTTTACTTCCTTTAGTCGCACTACTGTGCTAGTTACGATTGATTAAAATCCTAGTTGACTTGCAAGTCAAGATCAGTTATTAAAAATCACGTGCGACTCGTATTCGCAATGTAGATTCAGAGTATTTTAAATCACATGCAAAATTAATTTTTACACCTATTCTCGTTTCCGTCAATGATAAAGCAAAAAATGACAATGATTAAAATTATATAAAAGGTAAGGTAATATTCGTATAAAGAAAATGGAATAAAAGGCAAAACTCTTGATATGCTTCTAAATTTTTTGTACGAGAAAATACAATTTCACGAAATTCCATCCATAAATATTACATCAATTATGCTTTGCAATACTTTAAAATCTACTGCTCACTGAAACATTATAGAACGAGTCTTAATATTGATCATATAAATTGAAATTCCTAACGTTACAATATATCTCTTCGTTAGAGTATATTAAACATTATTTATATATTTTGAATTCTAAGTAATATTTGCATGGATTTAAAAGTTGTTTTCAATTACCAACAGCGTTTAACAATACATGGCGTTTGGGTATTCAAAATTTGATATTACTTTTCCCAGTTTGTTTCAAATACCATATAAATATTGTCCAGCAATACTTCGAAATCGAAACATTCATTTTGATTCACTTGATTTTATATTTTATATTAAGTCATCATGTCCTGAAAGCTACACACTGCTAATACATATGAAATTAACATTCACTGTCATTCACGGATGAATCTATAAATATATTCATAGCACACAGATCACAAATTTCACCACAATTGTTGCTAAAATCGCTATATATACATTATGTATTTTACAATTTAGTTTAAATTCAAATATTTCCGGTAAACAGCCATAACTGTTTTTAAAGTCACATATGATTAATAATTTTAATTTACAATTTTTGAATGGTTGTAATTACTAGTCTGGCTTAAAAGTAGCCAATTAGTTTTAATAGATAGTTAAAAATTTCTGTATAATGAATATTTTTTGCTTAATCATTAGACATGATAAGCATTTAATATCATGAATTTATAAGACTAAACTTCTTATTAGATTATTTCGGTTACGCATAGCATGGTAATAATTCTATATGCTCCAACCATTCTAGTTTGCATTAAATAACTAGCTTGCTCAATACTTTGAAATAACTACCAAATAACAAATAACATCCAAGAAATTTCAAGGCATTTAAGTTTAATTCATTTTAAAAAGGAGTTTGTACATTTGAAATGAAATTAAAATATTTTTCTTATAATAGCATATTTATAACTTCCTATGTCCAATGGTTGTTTCCTCAACTAGTAAATGTAACAAAATAGTTCCAATTACAAAGATGTTTCAAGTTATATAGCACATTATCTTAAGAATAGATAAAGTCAATAAATGTATTCCTGTAAAAATTACAAATTTAAATTTATATGTAGCCCCCAAGTTTTGCAAATCATGGAAATATTTTTATGGTAACTTAATATAACAATAGTTCAATCGCCATTTCTTCAACAGTTAGCTCTAATAAATGAAAATGTTTAAAAAATGTTGTAAATGAAATATTATATTGTTTTAAAAGCCAATAAAATCAATACATTTATTCCAGTTAAACTTGAAAATGAGATTACATGCTGATTTTCGGTTTTCTAAATTATCGAAATATTTTATAACAACTTGATGTAAATTCAAGTCTGGGTCTAATGACTATTTCCTGACGGTTATCTGTAGCAATATAATTTTAGATACAGAAATTCTTCAAATGAAGCAACACATTATCTTTAAAACTCAATTCTTCCTCTGAAAATTACAAATATAAGATTTTTACAATCTCTTGTACTTGTAAACAATCTTTATTTTGTACATTGTTATCTAAAATGAAACAATTCATTTATTTTTTGGAAATAATTGATTAATTGATATAATGGATTAATTTATTATTTGAAACCTTTTTACTCCGCTAAGAAAAACATAAAATAAATCGAATGATAAATGTTTCATTAATTTTTTTATTTGTTTATCGAAAAGTAACATCATGTTATGAAAACTAAATTTATATTTTGCTTACAAAGACAAATATATTTTTAAATATGAGACTTGTTCTGAAAATATAAATGTGAAAACAAGAATTTTTCTTTTAATTTTAGTATACATTTTTAAAACCAAATTTATCTTGTACGAAACGCTGATATTTTTATACCTGGATATTGTCGAAATCTAAATCTGAATCAAATCAAACATTTTGAGTTGATTAAGCTTATGTATGCTAAAAATTTTCTATGGTATAATATCCTTCCATTGGTATGGAGAAAAGACAGTGCCAATGCAGATTCCGACCTATTTACATTTAATCATGTTTTAAAATAAAAAATTAGGTAAGTTAAAATTTTGGCTAATTGATAAAAATGAACAATAAAAGAGGGGGGTTTAATGCAATAACATAATTTAAATTTAATATACCACCTCTTACTGCTAGAATTTTATAAAATGTTTTCAGTTTGGCTAAAATATTTTTTTATGAAAAAATTTGCCATTTTTAAACTTGGAACTCTTTGATTGCATGGCCTGAATTTAACTTCGACGAATTTGCTTAGAAGAAAATTTAATATATAAAATTTACTGGACTTGTGTGGGGACTACAAAAAGTATGGTTTTTACTAATTTTTACAAGAATACTTTTTTTTATTTCAAATATTTTTAAGATGATGTGATAATCTCAGAAATTGTGATGAATTACTTTTTTTTCAAACAAAACATTTAATTGGAACTTTCTTATATATAAAATACATGTCTACAAGGAAACAGGTTCAAAACACAATACCACCGTACATACTCATATTTGAAAGTTGATGAAAAAAAAACATTTTTATAATCTAAAATGTTTTCGTAAAGGAAGAAAATATTTTAAGGACAATGTAAAAATATTCAAATTAGTGAGAAAAAAATGCTTCCATTTTAGTGATTACAGAACAAAGTAAAATTATGAACAAGCCTATTAAAAATAGGCTATGTGCAAATATAAATTCACATCATTTGGAGGAATTTAAAATTAGGCATTTGTAAAATTAAGAAGTACTCTTTTAAGAAAAAATGAATACTTATATTCTATAAACAAATTATGGTTGTAAAAATATTAACTTTTTGGAATAGTTAATTGTGGTTTATAAGGTATATATTATTGTAACTCATATTAAGTAAACTTCTTGTTGCTTAATGGAAAAACAAATTAAAGACTTTGTTAATGCTTATGTTATTACAGTCGAAGTTTAAGGTAGTAATGTAACAACAAAATACTTTTTGTGAATAAAATATATATCTGTAATTAAAAGCATGAATTAATAATTTGAAACCAGTGCAACGCAAAAAGTAAAAATCAAAGCTAAGGTTAGATGTAAGACAAGTTAAAATTTCAGTTTAAGATTAGCATACTCAATTTTTACAAGTTACACACAGTTAGTGAAACATAGTCAATGCATGATTTATGTCATGCAATACACGTTTACTTGCATTTATCTGCATTTAGTGTATATGAGTTTCGTGCTAAGTTATTCATGGAACTTGTATGACGCTGCAAGTTCCACACTTTGGACCTTATAACCATAACAAATATTTTATTTTGTATATAATGCATAAAATACCACCCTTTTAAATGAAAGAGAGTTTTAACTAGGTATTTATTTGTAATGTTATATATTGTGTAAGATATTTATTTTTATGTACTTTGAGTTGTATTTTTGTGCTCATTTCAAACGGACCAATAATGGTGATGCACACTGGACTGTATTTGATACTGGTTTTAATAAAATGTATATAAAACTGGCAATTTTTAATTAATTATTATAAAATACGGTGAAAATGTGCTTTAGATCCCCTATGGCGCGTTTTTGAAATCGCCGATGCCATGGTGAAAATTCTACCACTATTTCATAGTGAAACTTAATTAGCGGCCAATGAAAAGGCTAGTAAGTAATAAGCATGCGCGAAAAAGCGCATCAAATTCGCGAGTTGGTGAAGTAGGGGACCTAAAACGCAGTTTAAGCTAAATCGCAATTTAAATACACATGCGCACATTATTTTCTTCTTTTTCTCAGACCAATAATAATATATATTAAGAAATTCTAAATATATCTTCAGCAACTTTCTCATTAACTAGTAAAAAGCATAAAAGCTTAAATTAAAAGAAATCATACATTCCCTTTAAAACTTCCTAAACTTTTTAACAAACAATTCAATGAGTGTATGTAAAATTCAAATATTTAATTGGACACAAACAATACTTAAAACAAATTAAAATTCATTTATAAGCATTACTCACACAAATTAAAGAATAAACTACTGTATGAAATAAATACTTTTATTAAAATATATACTCAGTAAAGAAATAAATTTTATTAATGTATACATCACTTTCTTTAATAATTTGTATGTTTTCACAATGTTATCAAAGCTGTAATTTTAATTATTTCACTATAAATATTTAAAGAACATATGGTAGTTTCAGAATCATATTTAATGTCAATGTTCAAATGAAATATTCACACAATTTTTGAACCCTAAATTTTTTTAACATTGTTGTAAATTTTTGGCATTTAATCCAAACTTAAAGTCTTACAACTTACTACGTATATTTCATTCATAACAACAAAAAGGAAGTTAAATATCAGTATTTTTTTGGCCAAAACAGTTACGATTCATATGTATGTTGTTGTTGTAACTAATGACACTTGTATTTTAATATATCATTTTAATTTATTCTTTAATTTTAAATTATAAATTTAAAGAATAAATTAATAATTTTTGTTATTAATAAACATGATTAAATTAAAATTAATATAATCATGTTTTTAATAACAATAATTTATTAATTCATTTATCGAGTCTATAATTTCAAAATTATTGATTCATGAAAACAGTCGCCGCCAGCCCTGTTTAGTGGTCAGCATGCCTGACTGCGGATAGGGAGGTCCTGGGTTCGAATCCCGGTATGTGTATGGATGTACTTTTTTCTTTCTCTCCTGTCTTTTTCCTTTCCTTGCATGAATGGTTGTCTACCCTATAAACGACTATTTATGGTATGTGTGTACTGAAAATGTCAGACTCCACGCCAAATTATGGGACAGTTGGGAAAGTGGAGCAGCACACCCCATATTGGCCGCTTGACTAGCAAAAAAAGTAATCTCCAGCTTCTAAATTATTAATTTATGAAATTAGTCTCCAATATCTGCTATCTAAAAAACGACTAAGTTAAAATTTTGTATTAAGAATAAAAATCGTATCAAATAATCTTTAAGGCGTTATTTTATTTTTGAAAAGAAAGCTTCCTTATTGTTTTTTAAACACCAATAACTGACCTGCTTATAAGAAAAATCAAAATGTTAGTATAAAATTTCGTCTTTTTAAGAAAACTAATATTTTTGATACTACAAGATAAAAGCATTGCAAAAGAGTAGTAACATTTTCTTTCATAACTCAAATATTTCTGAAAACATTTTTATCAGCAAATATTCCCTCATTTTCTTTTTCAAAAGTTTGTAGTTTGACCAATGTTTTTACAACTTTTTAAAATAAATTGTAATAAATTAAAAATGTTTCAAACACTATGGAATAATAATGGCGTAGCTTGTGGAATGTTGAAATATCGATTGAATATCAAATGAAAAAAGGATTTTTCTTGAGATCAACCACTCACTAAAAACTTAATGAACTGAAATTCTGAGTAAGTTAGTGGCAACTTCAATTTAAAATGTAATTGAAGACTTCAGAAAAAAGTCTTATTTGACTAAACTTCAAGGTAATATTCTTTCGTTTAAAAAAGAAACAAAAAATCTCTAGTCAAGCAAGTTTTAAAAGACACAATTTTCTTTATTTACTTTCAAAGTACATCAAAAAAGTAATCAGAAATTCCAAATGCATTATATAATATTTACTTTTCATAGTTTTTTTTAATTTTTTGAGTAAAATAAAAAGTTTTTATCCAGTAAAATAAAATATAAACTTTATTTATCTAGTTTTATGAAATTTTCTAACCCAATTGTTGTTTCCATCGTGTTTTCATTTTGAATTTCAAAATAGAAATTTTAGAGCATCAAATAAAAAATTATTAAAAGATTAAATTTTTGATCATATTTTTTTTAATTTTTATACATTTTTAAATGTTTAAATATGATTTATTTTATAAAATACTAAAAATATAGCATTTAGTTCCTCATAACATACAAATCATGCATCTTTTCCTTGCTCATCAATGTGGGAGTATAATTGTTTATAGATTTACATTTGCTATGTAATTTTATACAATTTGTTTTACATACATTCATTAAATTTCTAATAAAAGCATTGTACTGTCACATATTACAGAAACGTTAACTGACACGCTCTGGGATTTCGATTTTAATTAAAATTTAAAAATGTAAGAATTTTTCATTAAATACCTTTATATGAACTTGGAGACCATTTAAAAAATTAACTGGATATTTCCTTCAATATTTATTTTTAAGCTGAAAATTATTTCCAGATAAAGTTTAGAGGATTTGAATGATAATGGTTATTTTCTCCTAAATCTACGGATGGGGAGCACCTGGGTTTGAATCCCGGCTCGGGCATGGATGTACTTTCTCTTCCTATGTGTTGTGTATTGTCCTTTCTTCAGATGATGGATAAATGTGCCCCCCCCTTTGTAAACGGGTTTGTGGTGTTGTGACGTGGGTAGTGCTATTCGCCTCCGTGACTTGGTTCACCGGTGCCCACCGGATAACGATAAATGAGTAGCAGTTTCCTGCCTTGTTGTGGCGCGAAAGGGTTAAACACCCAAGTGCCCGTCGTTGGAAAAAAAAAATTTTTGTCTCGTAAATAAAAAATTTCTGAATAAATCAGATTTTTTTTCCAATTATTATTAGAATTTTTTCAATATTACTAGAGAAATATTTTATATGTGAAATAATCTAATAAAGCAGCTACATTTATTGAGATATAGTTTGTTCAGTATTTCAAATAAGTATAGACTTTAGAACTAATTTGTGTGTCGTACTCGTAATACTATTTACGAGTGAATAAAATGGTTCGTAAATTTTTTAAGAAATGTCGAAAATGTAATCACACTTACAGAATTAAATGTTAAGCTTTCATGAGTTCGTTTACATTTTTTATGAATCAATCAAGACTCTAAATTATTAAAATCATTAGTATTCTAATCATTTTAATTAATAATCATAAATTTTAATATTTTTTCTCTAAAATACATAAAAAATTGAGTTTTGAAAAATTATATATTGGATAATAATGTTAGATTACATGATTTTAAAATATAGATTTACTGATTATGAAATAATTTCGTTGACTGATCAAAAAAAGAAAACATTAATTTCATATTTTGTATGATATTGGTACATATATTTTTTTAATTTTTTTAACTTTAAGTGCAATTATTTTATAGTAGTATCACCCTGATTTAAAATAAAATAGTATTTAATACACTTTCATTGCATACTTAGCTTAACTATTTATTAAAAATCGAATAAAAGACATCATGATTTTATATTTTTTAGATGTTACGACAATTTTGTCATAAAAATTGTTACTGTGAGTTAATGCGAGGAGTACTTAAAAGTTGTCTAAGCATTTGGCTTGCTTGCTTTCTTCTGTAACATATGACTGTATGATGACCATATAGATAACAATTAAAAGATCCAAATTTTTCCCCTATTATGTTTTTTTGTACAATATATAACCAATTATTTCATTTAATATGTAAATAAAAATGCCATAATAGAGTACCTTAAGCCTTATAGCTTAATTTATATTAGCGAACCTATAAATTTTATTTTTATCAGAGCCTGCATATAGTTAAAGGTAGAAGTAGTAATAATTAGGATAATTCTATAATGTATATGGAAGGAATTTTAAAATGAATTAATATGCTTTATAACGTATTATTATATAACGTATATAAATCATATTTCAAACTTTTGGGATCCGTGGTCTACTCCACATTTAAAAAAAACGAAGGCGGTCTACCAATGGCAGAGCTAATTTAACGTAGCCTACATGTTTATATATTTATTTTTGGTAACAAGAAACAATTTCTAATTTTTCTTTAAAAAAATAATTATTAATATGTACAAAATAAAAATTTACTGACGAAAATAATCATGTATCAAAAATTGACCATCGTTTTCACTTCATTTAGTTAAAATTTGGCACTGCGTTGTGTGTGTGTATCTGCTACAAGTTTATCATATTGTGGCTGATACGAGATTATGGCAATGCGTAGACGGGTAGACACAAGACGACTCACCGCGTCGCTATCATCGCGCTGGCTTCTGGATTTAATCTAAACATCCCACTGTGTCAAGTTGTTTCTATTTAATTCTAAACTGTAAAACGACAAATTCATTATATTACTTTGCACAATTTGTTTTAGGTTTTAAAGCGTAAACTGTAGTAAATTTTATTTGAAATAATTCATTAATTCTACTTCATAAGTCATAAATTAAATTATTGATATCCGAGGTCATTATCGGGATGATCGCGCGGACTACATAAAATGTCTTCGCGGTCGACCAGTAGACCGTATGTAACGTCTTGGCCACCCCTTTTTTATAATGAATATATAGGTGATAAAATCATTAAATCCTTTTTGATTAAAAAAAATATTTACATGTGATACTAGTACGTAATTTTTTCTAATGACTGGTAATATTAGCGCTGAATTTTGCTTCTCAGTAATCCAAAATATGTCGCAGATTTTTCAATTATTAAAAGAAAAGAAAACTTGTCTTGCGACATATTGTTAATAAAGTAATGATTATTGTTAATTGCTTATGCGTGTTAAACAATACCAAAAATTTTAATTTTATTCTAATTTTTTCATCTTGTTTTACTCTACTAGTTCTAGCTTTAACTACCTATTTCATCACAAATCCTTGTAGCATCGATAGCTTAGTCATGATGTGAGTATTTAACCTTTTAGGTTTCTTCCCCAAACTATTCTGAAACTTTGTTGTTACTTATGACAATTGGCGAAGCCCTGCCATCACCGTCAGGGACTGGGCGAATGAAGGCAGAAAGAGCAGCTTTCGTTTTTAAACAGAACCTCCCCCTACGAAGGTGGATGTAGGACTTTGGCTCAAAGATGGCAGCACCATCTGGGTCTTCCAATTTAGAGATAGGAAGCCAAGGAATACCCAAGGCCTGGCTCCTATCACTCCCAAAGGTATTAATTTGGAATGGGAACATGGAGGACATTGCGACTATGACATACTTTATGTGTCCCAGTCTCCCTTACGGCTGTATTCACCAACCAGAAATAAACGAGGGTAAAGGCCGAGTTAAGTTATGAAACGTTATTCACCACTGCAAAAACAGCGATTAACTCGCCTATATGGATCCCTAGAATAACTAACTCTACGATTTCGGAGTGTTAGCGCCGCAAGTCAGCAAACAATGGAGAAGTTAAGCGATATGTTTGTTAACATTGATGTGCAAGATTGC
This sequence comes from Latrodectus geometricus, assembly GCA_026290005.1. Taxonomy (NCBI): domain Eukaryota; kingdom Metazoa; phylum Arthropoda; class Arachnida; order Araneae; family Theridiidae; genus Latrodectus; species Latrodectus geometricus. Next base: position 25,359 of record JAPDSC010137952.1, read on the forward strand.
TAGCCAATCAGAAGCCGTCTTACATGTCGTGTTCGGTTAACTCCAAAGTTGTCTTACACGGGAATTTCTCCTCTTCGTGAGTAAGAATCGGCGAGTCATGCTAGAGTTGAGTTATATCCGAGATAGGCTACACTCAAGTTAACCAGTGTTTGGTGAATACGGCTGAGAGTGTACATGACGGATCTTTGGATAATCCAATATTCGAACTCCCTACCTTCCGGTACTGAGAAGGACGCCCTAACCAACCAGGCCACCACAGCCTCTGTCTACTTTCTAAAATAACTTTAATTTCAAGACTTATTCAAGACAATGATTTAGGTCGTGTAGTGAGAAAATCAATAAAGATAATTATATTCTTTAAGGACAGCTACAGAAGAAAAACGTCTAACTTAGGTTATTTCGTTGAATTTTGAGTAATACCAATAAAAGATGTTTAGCGACAATGAATATACAAATATGAACCTTGAGTCATACATCACTTTTCTCTCGTGTGTTGAATTTGTTGAATCCACGCAATTGAGTTATAGTGCTTATCTCACTCAGTTATATTTGCTACTGAATATATTCTGAATCATTTTTCCTCTAATAAATCATTTAGATTAAATGTTGGCTCTTAAACTCAATAATCATTTTGATTAAATAAAGAATGTATTCAAACTTGTATAATATTTGTATTGCACTTGTATTCAAACATGCCAAATACTTATAATTAAATTTCATTATTAATTTCATAAATTTGCATATGAAATTTATATAATAACATTTCATAATTACGCAAATTTTATATTCAATTACAAATCAATTTCTTTACCTGACAATTCATTTTATGCAAATATCCGTTTAGGTCATTTTAATACAGGAACTAATGCACAAAAATATATTTGATTCATACGAAACGTTCTTTATTTCCATTAATAGATTTCAATGCATTATCTTCATGAAAATGAAGAGCGTTTAGTATGAATCAAATATATTGTTTTATTAATCACGAAGACAGTGACTTTAATATTTAACAATCGGCTTATATTCAATTTATGATCGTGTATTTAAACTGTTAATTACCTTCAACGTAAATTGGAAACAAATTTCTGTTAAAATAAAATGAAATAAACTTAAATTTTTTCCAAGTTTTGTTTTCAAAAATTAAACTAACTTATTTTAAAAATGAAAATAAATGCGACGAATGTAAAAATATTTCATACCATAAATTTAAATAAAACAATCCAAAATGCCTTTGACAAAAATTTAACTGTATTTTTAAATTTATTAACTATTACTCAAAATTTAACTTTTTTTCAAATTTTCCATAACAAATAGATTTAAAAAAGCAAGTGAGAAAGAAAATATGCATATCTAATAAAAACATATTCCTTAGATATTGCTCCAGGGAATTTAATATTTTTAAATCGTTGCAAAATAATACTTTTAAAATATTGCAATAAACAAATGAATTTTCCTTTCACTAATTCTGAGCAATGCTTACTTACTTATTTTGTACAATTTTTTCAATTACAAAATATTTCTTTTTTAATCTTCAGTATAAAGTAAATTAAATTAATATTTAATATTTCTTATAGATATATATTTTATTACGACTAAAATATGAAATTCATTATTTGTTCTATATTCTCAATGTGCTCTATACATCGAACATTTGCTTATAAATTTTGAAACTCGTTTTTATTTTCTTAGTATTTCTTATTATGTGAATATCAAGAAAATTGAATATTTTTGTAAAATAAAAGCACTATTATTTTTATGGAAGTAAAATTATCATTAAATTATGAAATTACGAAAGTGATTAAAAAGTAAATTATTTCACAATATATTTTCGCTTTAATTTAATCATATGTTCTGTTTTATAATACTCATATTTCATTTTAAGCATTTATTTAAATTTAATTTTCAGAATCATCAAGAATGTTTTAAATACTATCTTATCAAAATATTTTAATAAATATAAAGGGTTATCTTATTTTTATCAGAATTTATCAGACTCAAGAAAGATACTATATAGATAAAATTTAAATTTTTCGAATATATATTTCCAGAGTATGGTAACTATGGCACTAATGGTGTAGTAACTTTTATAAAAGACAGCTCTTTTGCTATTATATTTTAATTTTTAAAAGGTCATTTTTAAATTACTTAAAATCTAAGTTTAAAATAATTTTTTTATTCTAAAACACATTTAATTTATTTATAAAATAAATTAATGCTTTTTTTATTATTTTTTTTTTCTTTGCTATAAACTTAAAGTACATTACATGCATGATTTCAAAAAAAGGAAATGCATTAAATAACAGTATACCCATCTTAAATATTTTAAATTTTAACTATCAAAAATGATAAGACAAATTTTTAAGCTCTTTTTAATCACAAAATCTGCTTAATATTTTACTTCCAGCCTGGCATATTACCAGCCTAGTTGGCACTCGACACCGAAAAAGAGTTACATTTATTTCGCACAAACTTTTACAAAATTTTAATGTATATAAATTTAAAAATTAATCATATTTTTAATATTTAAAAATAAATTTAGATTAATCAAAAAAATCTTTTTAAAAATATTGTTGGTGTTACATGATTATATTTATGTTGGCATTATCTAGAAATATAATTGTTGCATTAAAATGTATGTTTTTCTTTATATCAAAATGGAAGTTACATTTTCTTTTTTAATTCTGTAAGGAATTACTTGTGTGACAGATACTGAAATAATTTTTAGCAAATCATTAATGCGTAAAAAAACCGAAAACTTGACAAAAAGCATTTTTCAAAATAACCTTTTTAATTTTAATATTTTGAACAAAATAACACCGTAAATGCAAATGATTAGAATTCCAGCGGTGACGTATATCACGCGCCTGTGGCGTCACTTCAAAATGCTGTTTAAAGCTTAGAGCTTTCGACGATTTTAAGTTCGGCAATTGTGTTCTTGTTTTTTTTTTTTTTTTTTTTTTTTTTTCCAAATTTTAATCATGCCTTGTAGAAAAATGATCATTTTTTGATCAAGTGTCCGAATTCGACAGAGGAAGGATAGTGGCCTACTGAGTTTGTGGATTATCTTTCAGGGAAATCAGTAGTCTTGCTGGACGTAACCAAACTAATTTAATGTGTGATCGTTGGATGCTGGAGGGTACGAAGGACTAACCTGTTAGATCACATCCACCTCAGTGCAGCACTTCATGTGGTGACCGACAAATTGTGGCAGGATCAGTGATGGATCTCTCAGACACATCGCGAACTGTCTCGCATGGCACATTCAGTCTGTAACACATCATTCAGTGTCTGCGCGTACCATTCGATTCGTTTACAGTAGAGTGATCTGTCCGCTACCCTTGATGCGGAGCCACAGACGTCCCCACCACCAACGGTGCGATGAATGAAAGATATGGATGACAGAAGGAATGAAATTGTCTTTATTGACAAGTGACGCTTCTGTCTGCAACACCACAATAGTTGAATTCGAGTCTGGAGACACCGTGTGATAGAGGATGCTGAACAACTGCGTTATTCACCTCTGACGCACTGGTCCTGCACTGGGTATTATGGTATGGATTAGTATTGGATATCACTCTCGTAAACCTCTAGCACGCATTACCGGTTTTTTAAACAGCCAGCGTTATATCGCTGAGGTGTTGGAGCCAGTTTTCCTTCCTTACTTTCAAGGCTTGCCCACAGTCATTTTTCTATAGGATTACGCATGACCATATGTGACACGCATTGTCTATAGGTTCTTCGTCCATCGCAGATTGAATTGCTTCCCTGGCTAGCTTGATCGCTGGATCTTTCACTGATAGAAAACAAGTGGTCCATGGTTGTTCAACGATTAATCCAGATTATATACCCAGCAACCACGCCAGATTAACTTTGACAACGTGTGGAAGCTTCTTGGTCTGCTATACCCCAAGACCACTTCCAAAGTCTCTTTGAATCAGTGCCGAGGCATGTGGCAGCTGTGCTATTCAAAAATGACGGCCAGCTGGCTACTTATTTTGGCAGGAACCACACTTCATAGAAGTCTATAAATTTAATCATTTGATACTAGGTCAGCATGTTACCTACAAAAAAATGTTTGCTGTGATATCTCATCTTTCTTGGTATTCCAATTTGGGTGTCCAGCAGTTTATGTTCGTTTACATTTAAAATAAAATTGTAATATTTATGCTCATAATAAAATTTTCAGTTTTAAAAGGAGAGTGGCAAAAATGGAAGAAATATTCAAAAGAAAAAATAACTCACTATTGGTCTCACTTGTAGCTTAAAATATTTGTTGAGATAAATTTATTTTTAAGTTAAAAAACAAATGTCCTTTAGGCATACATTGGAGCTTGTTTGATGGCATATGCATAATCTAATTTCTCTCAAAACTATATTTTTGCACATGATAGAAATTTTCCTAACAAAGTAATCAATAAAATGCAGAAAAAAAACTAATTATTTTTGAAGTTAAGAAAATAAATGGCAACAATAGTGACAGTGGTTATTTCTATAATTTTATGTACTCATAAAAATATTTTTCTTATTTGTCTTACGAATCTTTCATTTACATAGACATTTTAAAAATAATAATTTATAAATTGTTCCTTATATTCTTATCTGAAATTCTTAGAGCTTTAGAATTTAAATCATTAATAATTTCGTTATAGAATTCATTTGAATACTCTTACTAAAATAAAAAAATGTAAAAGCTGGTAATTTAAACCACATCCTTGCACTACAATTTGATAAAATTAACAATTTAATTTTTACATGTCTGAAAATGTTAAAGATATTTTTACTAAATAGAAAAAAAATTAATATCTTTTAAAAAATGTATTTAGTGTTTATTTCAAGATATATATTTTATTTAAGGAAATCAATTATTTCACTTAATTAATTTGATAGAAAACAATTGTTTACTTTCATGTAAATGTTAACACCCCACCATTTGAATAATTACCAGATCCTTCTACTCACTACGTCATTGTTTTTTTACTTCTAAAAAAGAAACTTCTTTCAGTTTTTCTCAAAAGTATATTCTACATTGAAATTTAACAATCTTGTTACAGGAAAAGAAAGATGTTCCGCATTTCATTCTGTAACAGAATCCTTTGGGATGTATAAATCATGACTTGTTCATACTAGAACGCAGTAAATCCAGGCAGAGTAAACATTGGGTATGCCATTGACTTTGAAGAGAATTTGAATCGAAAAAAAGAATTTAATCAGGAAAAATATATACTAGTTGGTTTGGGATATCCAAAAAGACTTAGACTAAAGGAATAAAATATTCTTTTAAGATTTTTTTTTCTAAATTATTTCGTTAGTTTCATGACTTTATTTTACATTTAGATTCATGTTTATAATTTACCATATTGAAATAATTTTGAATTGAAGAACATATATATGAATACAATTATCCCATAATAATCAAAACATTAACTCAATGTATTTTCTTATAAAACTAATGATTAATAGTTAACTCCAAATGATTTCAATATTTTTATTGCATATTAATATTTTTATAGGTAATATTTAAGTTTCTTGGTGATATTTATATTTCTTAGTAAGCTAATCAACATTGTTCATGTTATTATAGAAGAATATTTTAAGAAAAGTTCAAAAAACACGTATTGCACTTTTTTTATTCATATTTATATCATCAAATCATTATTCATCACCCTAATTATTAATTCGAAAGGTCTAGACTAGAACAATTAGCATGATAATGTGTCACTTTTGCTTTTGTTATGTTTTTTCTTCATGCTAAATATCCAATAAGTTCAAGTAACTTGTTAAAGAAATTGTGATCCTCCTATACCATGATAAATAATTCACATTTTCCATTTAATCAAATGGGTATAACATTACACTGAGTCCCCAACTCATACTAGAGATATTCCACAGGATCCAAGTCAAATTTCTTTCTTTTCACAATGGTGTTTGAGCGTGAATAGAAGTGTTACCATAATAATTCACATGATAAATAATTCCCATTTACCATTGAATCAAATAGGTATAACATTCAACTGACTCCCCAACTCATACCAGATATATTCCACAGGATCCAAGTCGAATACCTTTCTTGTCGCAAAGGCATTTGTGCATGAATCGAAGTGTTACCGTACTATTCATGCACCAACGTCATTGCTACAAGAGTAACTGCAACCAACAGTAAACCCAAACTAAGAAAACCAGCCCATATATATGCATATATATAAATTTCACCTTCTGTTCCATAAGTGTGAGGAATAATCTACAACACGGCTAGCTTTAAATATTCTTTTTATTATTTATCTACATCATATTCCACAAAGTGAAAAATAACACACACACAATATATAATATAAAAACAAACATAACCTAAGAACTAAACAAACAATTCTTAACGTCATCTACGAGCAGCAGCAGCAGTCTCTTTAGTGTTTGAGCTTAGAACATTATTTGTCAGTTCGTTTTTCCTCGTTAGAGGTCGTTGTTCTGTTACAAATACTTATATACTAATTAATTATTTTGTTTTCTTAATAATCAATTACATTTAACATTCCCGTTAAAAAGAGAGTTTTGATATATCTTGAAATGCATTTTGCAATTTTCTATAAAATTATTATTAAAATATTTTTAACCAAGAAAAAAAATTTAAGAAATGAATGTATGATGCCTCTCAATAAAGCAAACATCAAAGTCTGGAAGTCTCTACTTTTAAAAAGAAATAGATATTCGCAAAGTAAGAAGGATCAATCGTCACACAACTTTCCAGCTGGTTTCAATAGAAAAGAGAATTTTGGAAGCATAAACCGTCAAGAAAGCATGACGTATTTAAAGCTTTTTAAGCAGTTTCTTTTGTTACTGCCATAGTTACATTCATTAGCCTTTGATATCATAACTTGAAATAAAGAGAATTTTTCATCTATACTTTTATTGTTAAAAAATATTATAAATGGAAAAATTTCCAATGAATTTCTAAGAGTTTTATTTTCTATCAATCTTTGTAAAAGAAGTAATGATTAAAATAAAATATATAAAAGGAGATCATGTAACCGCAAACAATCAATCAAAATCTAAAGAGGTTTATATAGTAATAATAATAATAATAATAAAAATCAATTAAAAATAATTAAATAACAAAAACTAATATTTATTATCTTACATTATGTTAAAATATCTGAATTTCTCATTGATATTATTTTTAAATACTAAGTATAAATAAGACATATATATGTTTATTTGCTAAAATGAAGATTTAAAACTTCCTGGGCCTTTTTTACTGATTTTTGTTTTTATAATTATATTATTATATAATAACATCCAGTATTTTCTGCTCTAATGAAAAGGTTGTAGAGACAGAAAATAACTCAATGAAGAATACTTTATATGCTTTTGAAAAAGAACTTATTATTTTAATATCCGTTATTCACTAAATTTCTATTAATTATTGGAAATATTGTTGTAAATTAATTTTAAAAATGAACAATAAGCAGTAATGGAATTTTAATAACAAGTAATTTAGTTTTCATCTTTGTCTTTCCATTAAATTCCATTAAAATGTAATACATCCCATTGTATTACATTTTAACGAATTGTCTTCACATTATTTGTTATAAATATAAAATAATTTTTTCTTGGATTGTTAAATTGGATTGGGCAATTTATTTCATTTAAATTCCTTAACAATATCGAGTAACGATCACCTGCTTAATTTTATTTAAGAAATATTCGTTAGTCTGTCCTAGTTTTATAAAAAGTTAATATGTTATAAAAACCTAAATATAATGGATTTGTGTTTACCTTGACAAAAATGTTTTTGCAAGAAAAATTATGTTTCATCTTTCAAAACTTGTTTGTGGACATGGTTACAACTAGTAGTATCTGACTATCGTAATCAAGTTAACAGAACTAATTATTAAGTTTATATAGAAGTTAAGTATTTGCATTCGACTAAAAATATAATAAGATTAGTTAATGAGAAAGAAATTTAAAAAATGTGCTGACTCTTTTCATTTACTGAAGGAGAATACGAAATTTCTTATCAAATGTATTCACCTGTTAAATTCTTTCAAATGATTCATTATAGTACCTTTTTAACAGAAATATAATTAAATTTACTTATCCTTGCTTAAATGCTTAAAACAGTGTACAGTCTTGATGTGGGAAGAAAATTCGAAACTTTAATTCTGAGATAAATTAAGTAAGAGAGGTATTAGATATGTTTAACTCACAAATAGTAATTTTTAAATTAAACTCTTTAAATTAGATAAACATGGTTCTTTTTATTTTATCATAAATAGATTTTATTTGATTTAGGAAAATAAATGCAAATTAACTCTGACTTCCAAAGTGAATTATTTTGAAGATGAAATTTTATTGAATATTTTTAAACTCTAATATTTTTGTAAATAAACACGAAATAATTAAATATTAGATTACTATCAGTATATTCATTTCATTTTATAGTATGATTTCAAATAGGTGTTTTAAAAAATACATTTTCAGAAAATTAATTCATTCTTCTAAAAAAATAAATAGTTGACTTTAAAAAAAAATCATCGAATAAAAGACTTATGATAAAATAACCACATGACAAATGAATCAAAATAAACTTTTCAAAAAAATTGAAATAAATTAATTGTATTCATTTTAATTGAGCACAAATAAATAAGACCACAAAATAAGCATAGAATCCTTATTTTTTGTTTTTATTTGAGAATTGATTTTCATGTATTTAAAAACAAAATTTGCAATACTTTGTTTAACTTTTTTTTACTTAATTTGCTTATTCTTAAAATTGATACATATATTTTCATTACTTAATTTTATTCACTGTTAGAAAAGATAGATTGCTTGAAATGTAAAGAGAAAATATAAATTTTTTATATTATCTAGTAACTGAAAACATTAGCATTACTTTATTTAGTATAAATGCCAAGAAAATTGGTTACGACACCAACTGTTCTCTGAACTTTCAGTAGTGCTCAACGGTATATATTAAAAATACAATTGAAAAACACGAGTCAAGATGATAAGCGGGGGAAAAATTCATACTCTTCAGTACCATCTATATCTTCTAATTTAGAGTTAGAAGCCAGAGAAGACCCAAAGCCTTATTCCTAATACCCCTGGCTCCTAACATCCCCAGAAGTATTAATTTCGAATGGGAACATGGAGAGCATGGTGACCATAATATATTTTACGTGCCCCAGTCACCATAAGCAAACACGACGAATCTTCGGTGAAGCCAGATCTGAACACACGACCTTCCGGTAACGAGAACAACACCCAAACCAACTAAGCCACCATGGACATTATGAATTTCTAAAAAATATTTATAAATTTATAACGGCTATTAATACATAATTAGTTCAAATTTATTAAGACGGTTTTCGAAGCAGCTTATTATTAAAGGTGAGTTAAATTATTAAAGTTTGGTGAAAAAACATTTTATTATATATACATATTTAAAAAATCAATATTTTATTTTAATACTCTGAATGTTTGGATATCTATATCTGTAAAACTAATTTATGAACGAACTACTTGAAATTTAACAATGTATGAAAGAGATAAATAATAAAAATTATTTTTATAATACGGTTGTTTGTTAGTAAAATTTCAAACTAAATAAACATTTTTAAATTAAAAGTATATTAATTAAACTTTATTTAAAACTTCATATACTCATCTTGAATTATTATGCATTTTAACATATAATCTTTTTTTTTTTTTTCTTCTAACTTAAAAAAACAGTTCAACATTTTCTTGTGTGAAATACTATGCAGTGAAAAGAAAATTAATTAAATACAATAGATCGAAGCAAATAATGGTGTATTTGCAGCCAAAAAAGGGGAAATGATTTCGCAAATAGAGAAAGCAATTAACTTCGACAACTGAGATCATCCAAACTGACAAGTATTTTCAATGTTCTTTTTCTCTGGGTTACATAATAGATTGTGGATGGGTATTTTAAGGAAGTAGTGCGATGCTTAAAACTTTCCACATTAAATATATTAACTATCCAATAAAGTTATTCCAGCTTTCTTATTTCACCGCAGATTTCTTTAATTTTATAGTAAACTTCACAAATTGCTTGATGACGATTAAAAAATAATTCAGTATATTATTTTTTAGAAAAGAAATACGAATTGACTAGAAACGTTACACTAAAATTAATTTTTAAAATGTTTATATTTTAGAGAGACCCTTTTTATAATACAGTATTATTTTTATGCTCAATTATAAATTATAATAATTTATTTAGTTACTTTTTTTTTATCTAAATATATTGATTATACAATATATTTTGTAATTGTGATATTAATTACCAAAAATAATATATACCGTTACAATTATATCAATTGATTTTAAAAATGTATTGATAAAAATTCATTTAAAGTGATTATTTATATTAATTTTAAAATTGAAGAATATGATGTTACAAAGATATTTATAAGAATCCAAATATTCTTTTTTTAAAATATTACTAAAAAAGGCATACTTAGATATATATAATAAGACATACATAATAAGATATTCCATTCATAAAAGACATACATAATAAGACATTCAATATTTATTTAGATTTTAAAAGGATCTGATAATTCCTTAATAATAAACATTTAAGTATGTTTTTAATAATTTTGAAGTGTTTAGATATAAAACTATATATCCTTTCATGATAAAATAAATGAATAATTTTTATGAAAACATGTTTTACCATCCCAAAATGGCTTATGAAAAAAGAGAAGTATGGCCTCAAACTTTATTTTTAATTACACAAATAATATTTTACTTCATCTATATATATATATATATATATATATATATATATATATATATATA
>JAPDSC010137952.1:65027-78075 GCA_026290005.1 Latrodectus geometricus
TTATAAAAACATTGTAATGGCACATCATTAATTAAAGATTTTAGTATATAATTTACAATTTGAAGAACATGAAATGCAAGAAGTACATATTTGTGAACTATTTTGTTACTAAACACCTCAATATCATTGATTTGTTTACAAATTAGTTTTAGTCATATTTATTGATGGAGATATTAAATAGCAAAAGTTGGAAAAAGTCATATTTGATATCTTCAACATTAAATATTTAATATCTTTTAATATTTAATGATGGAGAAATATTAGGAGATATTAAATATTATGTGATATTATTAAAAAAGTCATATTTAATAACTCCATCATTAAATATGATGGAGATAGTGAATATGACTTTTTCAAAATATTTTAGTCATGTTTAATGATGAAGATAAATTGATCAAAAGGAACAATACGCTTGTAATAATTTTGTACACGGATATTTATAAGCTCCTGAATAGATTTTAATGAATGCAGCTGGATTTTAGCTCAATAATTCCATTTTACAACACCCACCTGGGACATGGTGATTGTACAGGTACGAAATTCACTTTAAAATGTACTTGATAATCAAAATAGATTCATAAAAGCCCTCATATCCATAAAGTAACAAAAGGATGGTAAATAAACTAATTTAAATAAAAGTAGCATTCAAAGGTATTTTTCTTTTATTCTCAGAAAAGAAATAATAATCAGACATAAGAAATTCGAAAGTAAATATTTCTAAAAAAATTTGAAACAAAAATTTAATTATACCTCTTCTAATAATTTAATTATACTTCTTATAATTCTTTTCATCAATTAGCTCTAGTGTTGAAATTGAATTATTTTTATCAATGCATTTAGTGTTCATTTGAATGCCATATAAATATCTAAATAAATTCTGAATATATAGTACACGTTTAAAATAAAATAAATATTATACTGAAATCTATTTAAAAATTAAATTTATCTATATTTGATATCATTTTACGTTAGAATTATAGCCATGTTTTTAACAACTTTGTTATGAATTTTTAGAATCCATTTATATATATATGAATTCAAGAAAGATTTACTGTATCCAAACAACATTTTTTTTTTTGTTCTTTCTTTTACATAGATCTACATATAATAAAACGTGCTAGCTTCATTTTAATAAAATTTTCAAAATATTTTTTTTTAATTTTTAATGTATCTCTATAAATAATATAGTTATTTAATTACAAAATCTAATATTTTTACCATGAATCTTTTCATGGTATGACTCATACAATCATGTTCTTGAAAAAAAATATCGATCCTATGTATAATTCGTAAAATAATGTTAATTAAACCTTATTTTCTCAAAAATAAGATTTTTTTATTTTTATATAAAGATATAATATAATTTTTTTACACACGATTTCTGAAGACTACCACTGACATCAAAATATTTAAATATGTTCCAATTTATTTCTATTTTACCAATCTATAGTAACAACTTATTCTTAGATACATTATTTTAATAAGAATATCTCAACTAACAAACCTTTTATAATATTTAAAAATAAGTAAAGCTAATAAAGTTCAATTTTGTAAAAAGTTAACAAATTTTGAACATTTATTGCATGTCATACTTATTTATAATACTTATACTTATTTATATGTATATTATAGTAATACTTATATATATATGTATTAAGTATCCAATAATAAATTTATTATACTGTATTAATAAATTCATTATTGTATTTATATTGTATTCATTATTGTATTTATACTGAATACTGTATTTATAGTAATACTTATTTATATGTATTAAGTACCCAATAAAGAAAACATTTAAATACCGTAATGTAATACTTAAAAATTTTGTGAATGGAGTAAAAGAAGTACCAATGAAATTATAAATTTATACATAAAAGGGCATAAGTATTTAATTAAGTATTCATAATATTAAAATGTAATTTCTTCATATTATCAGTAAAAATATTTTAATCAATTGTAAAACTATTATTTTAATTTCCCTTAAAAATAAACAAACCCTATTATATAAAAAATATATGATATAATAGATACATTAATATGTATTAATTAAAATTATATTATAAATAAATTAATCACAGAATTCAATTCCAACTCATATCGTCATTCAACTATGTAAAATTCATGTAAATAAAAAATGTGTAGATATTATTATAAGTATATATATATATATATATATATATATATATATATATATATATATATATTATATATATATATGTATGTATGTATGTATGTATGTATGTATGTATATATATATATATATATATATATATATATGTTCGCATGTAAACAATTAATAACAATTAATATTAATATAAAAAAATATTATTTTTAATATTATACAAAAAAATATCATTTAACAATTGAAAAAATTAAAAATAAAATTTAAGAATGCAAATATGATAAATGTTTATTGTATTCTTTATTGTCTGATAAAAAATAAAGTTTAATTTGGCAAAACTATCATACATTTCAGACAAAAATGCACAAAACTTGTATTAAGAAGTGTTTAATATTATTCTCTATTTATTAAAAGTGTGATATCAGTTTTCCTAATTTTCCAGAAAGTTAAATGCTTCTGTTATGTTATTTAGATAAAATTCAAGTCCGTAAGGCATTTTCTAAAAGTTAGACACTTATCTTATAATTGATGACGCAGTTTCTCATAAAATATTTCTAACACAGACATAAGCACATGAATTTGAAGGATTAAAATGTGAATATTAAAATTTCTGATAGCTAATGCTACTTTTAACAAATTTTGAACTTTAGGGAACAAGTTACAATAGTTTTATTTCTAATAATGAGTAATTTTAAAAATATGTGTTGAATCTTATAAAAATTTATTACGCAAAATAACATTTTTATTTATTCTAATCAAAGAATGTACGTTTTCTATTTATTTCTATTTGTATAATCTATTATACTATAAATAATACTTAAATAATTTAATAATATAATTCATTTTAGTTGATAATTTTACTTTGATTTATTATGATTTTTCAATTTATGACTTTAATAATTTAGAGTTGCTTATAGACATTAATATTAGCTGAAATCAAATGATTCTGTAAAGTTTGATTTTAATAAATATTTAAGTATTTTAGCATCCTTTTAAAGCAAAAGCAAAATATAAAAGAAGTTTATATAAGTAAATATTTATACATTCTTTTCTATGCATCTAGTGATATCATGAAAAAGACAAAATAACATGGATTTTGAAATAAAAATTTCAAATTACGTTTATTAAGATAAAAACAATTCCAATTAGTTTTAGAAATTTTATTAATGCATTCAAGCAATTTAGTTTTTATACTTTAATTTTATATATTTTTTGAATTGTATCGATACATAAGATTATTTCTTAATAGATTTTTTTCATTGAAGAGAACAAAAAATAATATCTGTCCCTTGAAAAATCAAATCAGCTCTGCTTAGAATGATAAATATAAATAAACATATAAAAAAATATATATATTTTCAAATTAATATTAGCATTTACATTTATGATATGAAACATATATTTTAAATTAAAATCATAACTTATTTTCTAAAAACGGTATGAATTATCTTCTATATTCAGTTTTAAGCATCCTTTTTTATGTATGTATGTACAATTAATTTATTTCATTTCCTAATCCTTAACGTTTTATGTTGTGAATCTCTTAAAAAATTACTTTAAATTTAAATACTTTCATTGAAGTAACTGTTGAATATAATTTTAATATTTCTAAAATTATTAAAATTATTTATATGAACACTATCTAATGTATATCTGTGCTAACAATCAAAATTTATATAATATGTTTTACAAAATAAAATTGTAAACTAATAAAAATTTGTCAGCATGGCCATCTGTTCAAGTAATGTTAAATATAAATATTTTAATTAATATTAATTAAGTATTAATTTTGCCGTCAGTGTTACTGATTTTATTAATTATTATTTAAAATAATTGAACAGTATTGTTACACAAAAATATCAAAGAGCAACAAATGCTGTGAAATAAAAAGTATTAGATTTAAAAATGAAAATTACATTACTTTCAAGACATGATTAAATCATCTTTTGTCAACATTTATATTTAATGCTTTTTATTTTGAATATAGATGTCTTGTATTACAGGAATTATTTTAGCTTATATTATAAAATATTACATCTTATATCACAGAATACTTTTATGCAATATTTATTGCGTCTTTAGTTTTCCATTATGTTCTTTTTCCAAGCATTGAATTATAGCATAAAAATAATTTCATTTTAAATATATCACTGAAAAATTCAATAAGGACTCTAATTCCCTGAAAATAAATATCATCCCATAATAGCTTTTACAAAAAATTTTAAGATTATATTAAAATTTATTACCTCGAATATTATGATGACTGGGAATTAAATTACTTAATTAATACAGAATTTATTGTCGAGAATAATTTAATATAATTTTATTAAATTATTCTCATGTTAGTTTCATCTTTATATCTTATAAAAACTAGATTGCCACTTTTATCTGATGTATCTGTATCATTCATATATTTTAACCCACATATATTCAATAATATTTTATTCAAGTCTCTTTCAAATGAATTTCATTATAATTTTATCAATAAACTTTAAAATGATTAAAAAATAAAAAGGAATTAGTCATTATAAATTCTCTTAAATTATACATAATGTTATAGATATTTATTTGTCATTATAGATAAAAGTAATAAGAAATAATTTATTTTTATGACTTCAACGTAATTTATACAATTTACGGGAGTTTATTCAGAATTAATTCTAATATCAAATTGCTAAACTTCACTTAGACCATAAATCAAATGACTAATTAATTTGGGTTTAACATTAACAGTTTAAACGTTATCGTTTGGGTTAATGAATTATCCTTTATGCTCTGGTCGTAAACATTTTTATAATCATCCTAGTCTGACATATAAAACTTTTAACATTTATAAAAAGTAAAAGTTAAAATATGTAACATTAATGTGTTTTAAAATGTGTACTTAAAAAATGGAAATGATGAGTAGAACTCACAATATAATTATTTACAAATATATGGAAGTATGCATGTGTACAATTTATGTGTTTATGTATATAGATATAGATTCTGTTTATAATGTTTAAGTTGTAATAATTATACTATATTAAAAGAATTATTTAAAAAATTTTCTATTAATTTGATGCCAATGTTCAATTTACATTAAATTTCGGTTTTGATGTTTTTCAAATGATAAAAACTAGACTTCTTTAAAAATTCAAATTTTCAAAGAAACTTTTACTTATTTACTCATTTTGCAGTTTCTGAAAAATTTTAAGTTTTATCAGTAGAATAAGATACAAGTACTTTCATTGATTAACACAGTCTACGTATATTGAGGGCTCGTCTTTTTCCAAATTAAACATTTCTGTTTTCATCTATGTGCTCTCTAATGTATATATTTTGATCCTATATAATATTTTTATATCGTTATTAAATAATTCATAGTAAGATATTCACTTGTTTTTAATTACTTAAAAAATTACATTTTTCAGTAGCTCAATTTTCATTTTTTAATTTTTCTTTTATTATATATAATTATATATAATATGTTAGGCTTTTAATAATTTTTCTTAAAGAAGCAATTAATTTAAAAAAATGTCATTAATATTAATATTCATAAGGATTAAATTAATTAAATTTAGGGACACTGTGGTCTGATTGATTAGGCCGTCATTCCTGTTAAGTGGTGAGTTCGAATCCCGAAGATCCGTTGTTTTCACTTATGACTGGGGCACATAAAATATGTCGTGGACTCAATGCCCTCTATGTTTCCATTCCAAATTAATACCTCTGTGAGTCTTAGAAGCCAGGTCTTCCCTGGCTTCCTATCTCAAAATTGGAAGACCCAGATGGTACTGCCATCTATGAATCAAAGTCGTACTTCCACCTACGTAGAGAAGTGCTATGTTCAAAAACGGAAAACGATCTTTCTGGCTTCATTCGCCCAGTGCCTGTCGAACGTGCTTGCTTTCGACTAACATCATATGTAAGATACGGAATTAAACTTATTACACAAAAAACATTTTAAAATTTTAAATATTTTTTGTAATTTTATTCATTTATTTTTTATTTTTCCAACATGGATTTGATTTTTTAGAAAACTGTATCGTTACGTTTCCGGCTACCAGTTTCTTTCTACAAGAGTATAGCGAATTAAGTACTTTCGAGTCACAATTAAATAACAAGTTCAACATACCTGTAGATAATCTCTTTTTTACTTATTATTCTCTGACAACAGAAAGATATTGCATTTCAGGAATATTTAATTTACTAGAATATAATCAATGTAGTGGTTTTCGACTGGGTAAAGTATAGAACCTGTAACCTTCTAAGCATAGTAATTTTGCACAATATTAAGGCAGCACACCAATTCTAAAAAGTTTAGAATCGTTTAATAACTACTAGTTAATGATGAGGAAACAATACCTTTTTAATTTTAAAAAATTATCATTTTTAAAGATATTTTCGTATAAGAAATAACATTAAGTTTCATGTTAAAAAAAATTGTCTTGTTTTATTTCCTTCATGAATTTTTAAATACAATTATATTGTATTAAAAA
Source organism: Latrodectus geometricus (assembly GCA_026290005.1). Classification (NCBI taxonomy): domain Eukaryota; kingdom Metazoa; phylum Arthropoda; class Arachnida; order Araneae; family Theridiidae; genus Latrodectus; species Latrodectus geometricus. The sequence continues at coordinate 71,634 of JAPDSC010137952.1, forward strand.
AATACCCAATTTCTTTTCAAGGAAACTTTTTCTTAAAAAAAAGCTTTTAACGAAATGTATTCTCTAAAGAACATTTTACGAGAAAAAATAGAGTATATATGAAACCGAACAGTATTTTTTAAAATATATAATTTAATTTTGAAAATGTTTTTCTAGTACAAAGAAACCAAATGTGTGTGATTGGTGAAACATAATCTATTTTTATCTAAAAAAAACCCGTCTAAATTCACAAATTGTTATGAAGATTTTTTTAAGAAAAGAATAAGGCTATTAAATTTTGTATTAGATATAAGAGTTAGCCAATAAATAATTTTACTTAACTATTTTGTATGTTTCAAAATTTTTAAAGTAACCAAATACATTTAATGTGTGACGATAAAAATTAAACTGCAGAACAAAATTATATAATTCGGAACAATTATGCATTATTTTTGTAAAATATATTTCATGGTAAAAAATGTCATTACCAAGTAATGAAATGCAAAGCTGAAATTAATCTCACTTTGATTTTGTGATTTTATTCTTATATGTAAAAATATAAATTTGAATTATATGCTTTACGAACATATTTAGCACCGCCCACCTTGCCTAGTGGTCAGAGTGCCTGACTGCAGATAGAAAGACCATGGGGCTCTAATCCCGGTTCGGGTATGGATATACTTTCTCTTTCACTTTCTCCTGCATTTGACCCTTCCTTGTATGAATGGGGTTTCCTATTCAATAAACGGGTACCTTTGGCATATATGTGTACTGAGGAAGTCGGACTCCACAACGAATTACTGTTCAGTTGAAAAAGATGAACCATGCATCCATATTACCAGCTTGGATGGCACTAGACAAAAAAAACTTATATAACAAACATATGGCGAAAACAAAACTTGAAATCCTTTAAAAAAAACTCCTTCGACAGTTGCCGTGCTTTTTCAGACAGTGAAACTAAAAAAATAAATTTCTGTTTACATTATTTATTTTGAAACAAATTAAATCAAAAACATAATATAAGGAAGCTATACTACAATTCAAAAACAGCAACTTTCTGTGGTAAAAGATATTTTAATATCCAAGCATACTTTCGTATCATTTTTAATATTAAAATCTCCGTAATTTCATTTTTACGTGCTTGTATCAGCATTTCACGTTACACAGGAAGAAAATGTATTTTCATATTTTTTCACATTATGTTATAGTAATATCATTTGATCACTCTGTGTCGAATGAAAACAACATTTAAATGCTTTAAGTTAAATCACATTTAAAATATAAGTCTTTGAATTTAAGTCAATTGTTATTTCATATCTTTTAGGTTTAAGCTCATAAATTATCTTATATATTTTATGTTAGTAACAATTTAGAAAGCTCTCACAAGATTATTACTCAGATGCGGGAAATAAGCTGTCAATATCCTAGTTTTTTTATTAAATTTGAAATTTCAAAAATTTCTTTATATTCTATTTATAATCTATTTATAGTTTACTAATTATATTTATAATTTACAATATATTATAATTTATTAATTCCATTTACAATTTATTAATTCTTTTTATAATTTACTAATTCTTTTTATATTTTACAATTTATTTATAACTTACTAATTCTATTTGTAATTTACAATTTATTAATTTTATTTATAATTTACTAATTCTTTTTTAATTTATAGTTCATTTATAATTTATTAAATCTATTAATAATTTACAAGTCATATAGATAAAAACAAAACATTTCATGAAAACCATCATTCTTATCTTTCAGCAATTGTTTTCACTTCTTACATTTAATACATTTCGCTTAAATATACACTACTGGCCATTAAAATTGCTACACCAAGAAGGTGACATGATAATAACGTTAAATTTATATGAAAGGAAGAAGATGTTGTGATATGCAAATGATTATCTTTTCAGCGCATTCAGACAGAGCAGGCGCGAGTAGCGACACCTACATTGTGTTTAAATGAGGAAATTGTTCAACCGGTTTCTCATACACAAACTGCGTTTGAACGTTGTTGCCTGGTGAAAAGTTGTTGTGATGCCTCGTGTAAGAAGGAGAAATGCGTACCAGCACGTTTCTGACTTTGTTAAATGTCGAATTGTGGCGTACCGGGATTGCGGTTTATCTTATCGCAGTAGTGCTGCTCGCGTCGGTCGAGATCCAATGACTGTTAGCAGAATATGGAATCGATGGGTTCAGGACGGTAATATGGAACGCCATGCGGGATCTCAACGACCACCTATCACTAGCAGCCGAGAAGACAGGCATATTATCAGCATGGCCGTAATAGATCGTGAAACCACGTCACGAGCCGTGAGTCAAGAAACGGGGTCGTTTGGAATACAAGAAGTGTCTGCACGAATAGTTCGATAGATCATAGACAAGAGCGCCTTCACTGGTGGGATCAATGACGAACCTGGGCACACGAATGGTGAGACATCATCTTTTCAGATGAATCCAGGTTCTGTGTACAGCATCATGATGGTCGCATCCGTGTTTGGCGGCTTCGTGGTGAACGCACACTGGCAGCGTGCATTCGTCATCGTCATACTGGCCCATCACCTGGCATAATGGTATGGGTGCCCTTGGATACACGTCTCGGTCGCCTCTTGTTCACATTGACGGTACTTTGAACAGTGCACGTGACATTTCTGGTGTGTTACGAACCGTGGCTTTACCCTTTATTCGAGCCCTACGAAACCCTACGTTTCAGCAGGATAATGCCCGACATCATGTTGCCGGTATTGTACGGACCTTTCTTGATACGGAACATGTTCGGCTGTTGCCCTGGCCAGCACGTTCTAGAGATCTTTCACCAGTAGAAAACGTCTGATCTATGGTTGCCGAGTGACTGGCTCGTCACCAAACGCCAGTCACTACGGTTGATGAACTGTGGCATCGTTTTGAAGCTGCATGGGCATCTGTACCTGTACATCCAATCCAATCTCTGTTTGAATCAATGACCAGGCGTATAACTGCTGATATTACTGCCAGAGGTGGTTGTTCTGGGTACTGATTTCTCCGGATCTATCCAGCTAAATTTTTTGAAAATTTAATCACTTGTTATTTCTAGTATAATATATTTGTCCAATAAATATCATTTTGTTATCTACATTTCTTCCTGGTGTAGCGATTTTAATGTCCAGTAGTGTACATTAAATTTTTTTAATTTGAACAAATTATTTTTTTTTTCCTTTCATAGCATAATCTCATTTTTTACTTGATTTAAATAAAAAAAATTTATGTATATATTTGTTTTTAGATCCTATAATTTTATATTCTCAATATTATGTAAACCCTTTTCCTATTTTCTAATAAATTACTTTACAAAACATCATGTGAAAATTTGTTTTAAACACTATACTATTGAAACAAATATTAAATATTTTCTATAATTTATATTGTTACTTTTATTCTCATAAAATTGATATATGTTTTATTTTACTAACTTTAAGGCATCTTGCTTTGCACTATTTCCTCATAAACAGGATCTTTTTTCTATATTTCGAAATATCAAAATAATAGCTTTTCGTGGTATTGTAAGAAGAATAAGCAAATTTGAAACTGCAGTGAAAAATATCCCTCAAAATATTTTTCCTGACTTTAATGATTTGAAAAACAATTTTTTGAGTCATTTAAATCTGCATTTTTGTTCTTACACCAAAAAAATTTCTCCCGTAATCATTATTTTATTCGCTACGTCAGTTTTTCTCCCCAAATGGGATTACATTTCAATGTTTTAAGCAATAAATCCTTAAAATAAGCTTTTCAAATTATGCAGAGTGTGTTTACATTCTGCTTTTATTAAATTTATGGAAATCGCTCTCAGGAAATAAGCATGATGGAAAAAAAAACAAAAAACTGAAAGATATAATAAAAGCATTTCATCTTCTTCTAATCTTAAAGTGAATGTATTAAAATAATTTGTATTCGTATAAAATGAAACATTAATATGTACATCTGTACATTATTAGAATCCTTGGGATTTTGACATAACGATAGAAATAAAGTGATGCGTGGTAAAAATATAAATTACTCGGTGATTATATTAAACTTTGTGGCAGCAACGACATATTATTTAATCACTCAAATTGAAAATCTGCATTTTTTTCATTATTTTATTCCTGCTACATTTGCTAATCAAATTTTTTTAATGGCTTGGCAATGCAAAATGATAAAAATATAACTAATAGAAAGACAAAAAGAAGCTTCAGTTTCATAAAAGTACAAAAATGTACTAAAATCATTGCCTTGAGAATATTCTAGATCTCCAATACAGCGCCATCTAGAGGAGCCATATGAAAGGACAAACAACAGTGAAAATTGGTTCGATTCATTGGTTTCACAACTTTACAAAGAAGCCAGTTTTGTTGATCAAAAGTCCGAAAGCGATGAAGATTTTCTTCCTGGCAGTCATGATCGATCAAAAGTCATGACGGATCAAAAGACGAAGATAATTAACTTTCCACCATTTTGACAGCAAACGGTGAAGAGTCGGCATTTTGAAGTTTCCTTAGTATACAGCTTATAAGGGAGTGATAAGATATTGTTGAACATCTTGACTGAAAGAATCTAGCAAGGAAATCGAAATGTTTGTTCCAGTTTACTCCAAATGACCAAGAATCTATTTAAGACCCACTTGCTTCTTATTCAAAGCTAACTTTTGCAAATAGTCCCGACATCAATGAAAAGGACGATATCCAATAATGCCCATTGACAGAGGACTAGTTGAGTTAACCACTGGATTGCTGCTTGGTATTCGGAGAACAAAACCCCTCATGTAATTTTGCTGATTTAACTGAAAATGAAATAATGCCTTGAAAGTATTGTAAATTAGACAATACTGCTTGATTTCTATGTTTCTTTAAAATTAAATATATTGTTATATTAGGGAACATAGTCTCAAATTATTTTTGCTAGAAGAATATTTTTGCTATTAATCTTTGTTAAACTATCATTTTGTATATCTCCACTATCAAGCTTCTTAAAATGTTACATAAGCTACAAAATTCACAATTATTTAAACTACCCATTTCTATATTTTCATTATCTGTTGATACTAAAAGTTTTGCCGCCCAACCTGTCTAGTGGTTAGAGTACCTGACAACAGATGGGTGGGACCTAAGTTCGAATCCTGGCTCGGGCATGGATGTATTTTCTTTCTCTCTCTTTCTTGTCTTCGTCCTTTCTTTGTGTGTGAATGGTTGCCTACCCTATAAACGGGTACCTATGACATGTGTGTACTGAGGAAGTCGGACTTCACACCAAATATGGTTCAGTTGGAAAAGTGGAGCAGCGGACCCCATATTGCTGGTCTGGCTGGCACACGACAACAACAACTAAAAGCTTTAATGAAAAGTTTAGAACTTTAGAAAAAGTAAACGAACTTTGTTAAATTTTCATTTTGCGCATCTATTTTCTTTATCATGAACCTCCAAATATTACTTTAAAATGAATGTAGAAATATGTGAATCTGCTTTCCACGGACTAATGAACGCACATATTTTTAATTATTATTTCGTTTAATTCTTTAAATAAAATATTCATATCAATTTTAGCAAATATCTTTTCTATATAATTTGATAAAAATAAAATGTTTTTAACAGAAGATTGATTTTCATTTAATACAAAAATGTTTACTTGAATATAAATTTTTGAAATTAAATTTTTCATTGTCAACAATACCCGAAAAACCTATTTAAATTGAAGCTGCTCCCCTTGAAGTTTAAAATAAAAAGAATAACGTTAAAAAAATAGCATATTTATGACTACAATTAATATTTAAATGAAATTTAAATTTTCTATTTCAATTTTTTATTTCTTAAATATTAATCATTAAGTTTAAAAAAACTTCTAATTTAGCAATATGAAATTCCTTTATTATTCATTCATATTCTTGTCTAATTACTACTAATTATCAATGCAGTACAAAACTTATTTTTATATATATATTGACTAAAATTAAGTTATATTTTCCTTCGATAATTTTTAATTTACTGTCTCTTAAAAATGTTTGACTTAAATTTAATAAATATTTGTATCTAGACAATGACACTAGAACTACATAAAGTAGGAAAAATTCTCTTACAGTAAAAAAAAATAAGTTTCTGATTATAATTTAATTATTGTGATTTCATTCCTTCGATTATATCACACTCCATTTGAAATGTAATATATTGGTACCAACTAAGATCATGTTTGGATATTTTTATTATATCATGGTGACTTTGATTTGGAACTTCATATTCGTCAAATAATTTTTATGAAATTATTTATGTTCCAGTTCTTGTTAAATTACTTATATTACTATTTTGTTGGCAATTTTAAATATGAAGATTTTCAGTCTTTAACATTAAATTACAGATTTGTTTATCTCTAACGATAAACTTTTCTCTATTAAAATTTAGTTTTATCATGAAAATAGATTTGCATGCATTCAATAAGTAAAATGAAA
>JAPDSC010137952.1:105746-124061 GCA_026290005.1 Latrodectus geometricus
TTCAATAATTTAATATGCTTCCTTAAAGAACAAAAATTAGCTAATTTTTTAATATTTGGATTATAATACGAATAAAAATGAATGATGTTCTGTCGAAAACTCTAAAAATACTATCGACTAAGGTAGTCGACTGAGAAAAGTTTCCTAATTTTCTGGTTGACTCTCTATTTAATTGCTACTTAATCATGCCAAATGTTATATCCATATAGAATAATTATGGATAACGAATATGTTTTACAAATTAGTTATTACAATTATCCCTGATGGATATAAATTTTAATAATTTAATATTCTTCTTTAAAGAACAAAAATAAGTTAATGTTTTTAATAGTTGGATAATAATAAGAATCAAAATGAATGCAATACGGTCGAAAAATCTGAAAATACTGATCGACTAATTTAGTCGACTAAGAGAAGTTTCCGAAATATTAGTTTGGAGAAAAAGTAATCCATTATTTTTTCGGTAGACGTCTGTAGTGATCGATATCTCGTGAGGTATCTATCAAACATTTTCAGATTTATGCTCGTTGGAAAGCTGACATTTGACGCTAAAATATCCTCTTCCGGTTTTTTGTTTGATTAATTCAGTTAAGAATACAAGGAAGACAACAAACAGAAAATTCGATACATTTTCGTTTTTCTCTTGTAATGGCGAAAAAGATTGCCAGGTGGCTAAAATTGTGAAAGGTGTTTATCGTCCTATATAAGACTGTCACAACCAGTTACGTACAATTTTTGTTTCGTTGATTCCATTCGGGTATTTTTGATGTTAGAGATGCACCTCGCATGTGGATACAGCATCGTCGAAAATGTCTATAAAATATCAAAAATGGTCGAAGTTGACCTCAAGTCAGCAGTCGTAACGCGCAAGACCTAAAAATGTACATGAAAACTGTTTTAAACCTTTTTACAAAGTGAATCCAAAAGAAGTTACATAAAGTTCACTTGAAAATTATGGATTTCTTTTTCCCCAAACTAATATCTGGTTGACTGTTTTTAATTGCTTACGTAAAGAATTTCATATTACTTAATCATGCTAAATCTTATATCCATACAGATTAATTATAGTAATTAATATGTTTTACAAATTAGTTGTTACAATTATCCTTGATAGATATAAGTTTCAATAATTTGATATGCTTCTTTAAGGAATAAAAACGAGTGAATTTTTCAATCAATGGATTATAATACGAATCAAAAAATAAAAAAAGGAGTAGAAATCACATGAAACTCTTGTACAATGCTAGTCAAAAAGGAATATAAAGGATTATCAATAAATTAAATAAATGTAATACCAAAATAAATTTTGCTTAATTTAGAAACTTTAATTAGTTGCGTTCACTTTATTCATGAAAATAGCATATTATATTGACATTTACTCTATATTTCATTTAATAGAGAATGTATGTTAAAAACAGTATCTGTTAAATGTTTTGATAATAATATAATATTTGCTATATTTCTTCTATTTTTGTTGATATCTGACGAGAGAATCTTTTACTCCAATAAAACGAGGTGGATTATCTGGAAATTTGTCTATTTAGTTGTAAAGGTCTATTTATTTAAACAATTTGTTATTTCTCTGTCTTTATTTATGAAATTCTAAGAGATCGAAAAACTGAGAAAAATTACCTCAAACTAGTTTAATGATTTTCAAATCGCTGATATGAATTTTTTAAGTATGGGAAGGATTTGAATTTTCAGAATTTGCACTAAACATATTTCCGAATTATTCATTTAAAAGGTATACCAAAGAAACAAAAACATAAAGTTTTATTTAACATAAAGTAATTCAATGTGTGTATTGCAAACATAATTTATTTTAAATAACAATGAAATTATTAAATTTCCTGGAGAAATTACTTTTATTTGTTTTATTACATAGAAATTACTTTTATTACATAACTTGACTAACAATAAAAAGTATATTTAAAATTTTATTTATAAATATTTCTTAAATATTAATTCTGCATACCAAAAATTTGCAACAGAATTAAAATTACTTCTTTTAACTTAAAATGAATAAAATTGTATCATTTTATTCATTTTAGGGAATAAAGCATTGTAAACTCTTAAATTACTGTAAGAGATTTTAACACCAACGAACCATTCCGAAAATGTTTATTGACTAATGTTTATAAAGAACCTATGAACTCCACATTAAAAATATTTTATTTCATTTTAATGCAAAAAATACTGCTTTTGAATTGTTAACAATACAGTATAAAAAACAACATGTAATAAAAAACAGGATGTAATAAATAACTTAAATATGATACAGTAAGTTACTCAACTTCCTTTGAATTTAATACATGACAATAAATCCTTTGAATACGATACACACTTCGAATTTATCAACCCTATACATTTTAAGGATTGGTATACAATATTTAATCATAATATATAAAATTTTATAAATTAAAAATGATATTTTGTCTTACTTCGTCAAAAAGTAACAAAATAGTTTTGTTTCAAATATAATAGAGTCACATTCAGTATTTTAAATAAAATATTAAAGTGAAAATGATCTCATTATTATTTTATTTCTTTGTCAGAGTCATATAGTTTCTCAAGTCTAAAAGAACTTTCATAATTATTGAATTATATATTCGTTTGTTTTGTAAATTGTTGACATTAGATGTAAACTATTCAAATATTTTATAATTTTTTAAATATTATTTGTAAACATTTTGCAGAAGAAATGGAATTATTTATCTTTAAAATTTATACTTCTCATGTCAGTCCTTTGATTTCAACAAAACTGATACAAGAATGACGGAAAATTTTTGAAATTGTCAAAATTGTTTCCTATAAAATATTTCAAAATTTTATTTAAAGCAAAGACATGAATCGTCTAAAATTTTCATTTATAACATTTAACTTTGAAAATAAGTACGGCATTAATAATATATAAAAATATGGATATAATTTTCCGTTGAAGTATAAAATTTTATTTAAATATTCTAATATATTTATGCAGTGAAAAAATGTATAAATTAAAAACTTAAATCCCAAGTTTTTCACATTTCGATTCTAATTTGATTTTTCAAAACAATAAGCTTTTATTAATACTTGATTTTTAAAATTAAAATGGAATTATATGTTTTTGTCAACAATTTATATTTCAAGTACATTTTAAAACACAAAACATTTCTTAAAGTAAGAAAGCATATTATATATATGCATTAGAATGTGTGCTATTAACATTACATTACATTCGAGAACACTTAATCAGTAAGTCTTTACACATTGTCTAGACTAAAAATATTGCATTATTTACCACATTTTATTCCAGAATTCCGACAATAGGGGTTTGGTTTACTTCATTATTTATAAAACTTGTTTCAATTCATAGAAATTTCTAAACGAAATTTTTGGCTTATAACATCATAAATTATTCTTAAAAAATTTGGCCTCAGTTTTATCGAAAAATAGCTTTATGAAAAAGATTTACAGTTTGTTGGATTATTGAATGTAGTTTGAAAAAATGTAGTTTGAATTGTCAAGTTTCAAGACAGAATTTAAAGTAACATTTAAGCATGGCTTTCCTTAGTAACATGGTGTCATAAAAGTATCCTACTCAAGTATAAGCGTGTGTTATCTGTTTACAGACAATCTATTTAAAAGAAATCATTTAAAATATAAGTAATGATTTTAATTTAAAAGTGAGGTCAGTCGTTGAATCGTTTACCTTTTGTCTTCAGTTTCGGAAATAGTATTTAATAAAATTGTTTCTTTGTTGCTGTGTGCCAACTAGGCTGGCAATATGGGGTGCAATGCTCCACTTTTTCCACCTGAACCGTAATTTGGTGTGAAGTCCTACTTATTCAGTACACACATGTCATATCACACCACCACAAACACGTTTATAGGGTAAGCCACATTCATCTGTTATCTCAGAAGAAGAAAGAACAAAGAAACACAGAGAAAGTAAGACTGAAACGTCCAAACCGTGATTCGAACCCGGAGCCAACAGCCTAGGAGTCAGGAAGCCTAACCGCTCAGCTATTGGCCGGCAAAGTTTTTATTTAAAATCTATATGTGATCTGTAGCATTTCTTTTCATCTTAAATAGTTTTAGAAAATAGCAGTTTAAGCTTGTTCTTATAAAAAACTGAATTAAACTTTACTTTCCATCTTTTTAAGTGCAAAATGATATTCATAGTTCAATCTTTTTTATAGTAAAATATTATTTTTAGTTCGATATAACTAAAATGATTATTATAAAACATATTTAAGAAAAAATATTCATAACTAATGCCTTATTATGCAAATTATTAAAAATGATGTTTAAGTTAGTGACATTTTATTATTTTTAAGTTACATTTATGTTGTTTTTTAATATTTCTAGCTAATAGAATTTTCAATTTTCAGTAGTACTACAAATGGTGATGGAAATGGCACATAATCAGTTGGGTCACCTAGTGGATGTGCGCTCGACGCTCTAAAATTAGGCTTTCGTTATTTAATAACAGGAATCAAATATATTATCCTCGGACTTGGCCTACAAACCTCAATGGTATCATTTCACATGGAGGACATTGTTGTAGTTTGACTCGGTAATAATAGGAAAAACCGAGTTAACCAGGTTCTTAGAAATAGTGGAGATTAAATGAGAACATATTAGAATGACACAATTTAAATAATAATAATAATAATGTAATTTTATTGTACTACTATTTACATTTAAATATTTACAGTTTATATTTAAAGATTAAATGTCTTATCAACATATAAAAGCATATTTATAAAACATTGTGCGGCCAGTGGGTCCTGAAGAAGAGATTAAAATGACTCACCCCCTTTGTGTAGCGAATCTCCCTTTGTTGTTCTGAACCTTTGCTTTCCTTTTGTTAGACTCTTCTTTTGGTTGGGTCTGTGCTTCACCACTCAATTCATCTTTATCTGTGAATCTCTGAATATCTGTATGTCTGGATATCTGCATATCTCCATGTCGGAATACTGGATGTTGAAAATCTGCATGCCGGAATGGTGTTCGGAATCTACGTCCTCGCTGGTGTCGTCCTTTCAAATCATATCATCATCTGTGAATTCTGAAATCTGAATCTGAATCTGAATACTTCTCCATCTTCAACTCCTTAACTTTTATTGCACTCATCTCTCCTCCCATTTTCTTCTATTGGATATTTTCTTTATCTCATCGGTGTTAGAAATCTCCCCTCCAAAACCCTTGATTGACCACACACAAACAAAAAGGAGAATATTTTAATTTCATATGGACCACCCATACATCCCAAGGGGAAAAGGACCCTGGAATGTAAAACTGCATTAAACTTTAAGTGCAGTTTTCGGGTGCCACTTTGAAATATATAGTTTTATTTCTTTATTACCCTTGTCTCTTTATATTACAATTTTTATGTTTCCTTTCTTTTATATTTTACAAAACTACTGCCGAGAGGAATTGTTACAGAATTTATTTACAGTAACATCTGTTTCCTCTGCGGCTCCTTTTATGTCGTTTGCACTACGACAGACATTGCGACTGTGAGATATTTAACGTGTTCTACCTGGTATTAGCAAACAAAGTGGATATCAGATTGGCTCGGGATTTGAGTTCACTAACTTTCGATAAGTAGAACGAACACCCTGACCAACCAGGTCACTGTGGGCTTTGAGAAATCTATTATTAAATATAACTCAAAGTTGAAAGTATAAATTATTAATTTGAGTGCATTTGAATTAGGTAATGTTTTAATCATCCATATAAACAACCACATTATAAAATTTTATTGTAATCAAATTTTTTAACATTAGAAGCTTTTAGTTTTTTTTTTATAATATTTCTGAATATAAAATTAATATGACCAACACATTCCAAATTTAGCATGAAACTAATATAAAATTTGATGATAACACTTTATATAGTTGTAAAGTAACAACAAAAATAATTAAAAATCGATAAATTAGGCTTAAAAAAATTTTACAAAGAAAAATATCAAAATTTTATGTATAATTTTCGATTGCTTTTTATAACCATTGAATATCATGACCTCATACTGAACCTTATTATTTTGAACTGCTAAGGCAATCAAAAATTTTTTTCCCTAGAAATTGTTTTTCGTCGCAAACAGTGTATGTATAGATGCATTTATATATGTGGTTTACATATATTTTCCAAAGAAATTTGCATAAAAATTGATTATTGAAACACTGAACTTTCAAAGAATCAAACATTTATGAAAGTTCTACATCGAGTTTTGCAACTGAGAGTCGTATATAAATGTCATTTAAATTACTCATGTATAAAGTAAATCCCTAAATTCAAATATGCTTATTGGAAATCAGAGTTACATACATAAAGCTGCATAATATAGTGTTCCACAAATATATAGTTAGATTTTAATTTGCAGAGTCAACTGAGTCGAATGATACTAGACAACAGTTCACTTCCAGCAAAATATTGAAATTTATAACTGAAATAGTTTGATTTCGTAGTTATTTCTATAATTTATTATAGCATAATATTCAGTGTTATTAAAAATGTATTCAGTCTTTTTATGATGATATATCATACAAATTTTGTTTTTTCGAAATCATAAGTTTTTTTCATTTAAAATTTTATGAACTTATTAGTTGCAAAGCTGTAATATTTGGTAAGAAAATATGTTTAATTTAGATAAATTATCAAAACATTATCATAAAATTATCATATATTAAAAATTTGGAAAAGCAAATTAATTTGAAGGCAGTTTTTTTTTATCCCTCTGAAAAATTTATGATTTCTTATGCAAAAAAATATAAATGATAATTCTTTTCACTTTAAATTTTATAAATTACTTTACTAATATCTAAATTAATTTTAATAAACGATAAAAGTAACGATAGAATAGAGGTCAGTGGAACCAGGATGCTTAGGGCGTCGTTCTCGTACCGGAAGGAAGTGAGTTTGAATCCAAGCTTATCTGAAGATCCATTTCGGATAAGCTTCACTAATGGAGATAAATTCACTAATCACCCAGCCACTAATGGAGACTGGGGAACGTAAAATATGTCGTGGTCGCAATGTCCTCCATGTTCCCATTCCAAATTAGTGCCTCTGGAAGAATTAGGAGCCAGGTCTTGGGTCCTCTCTGGCTTCCTATCTCTATATTGGAAGAGCTAGATGGTGCTGCCATCCATGAGCAAAAATCATACCTCTACAATCGTGAGATTGTTCTCTGTTCAGAAACGGAAAGTGCTCTTTTTGACTTCTTTTTGACTTACCCAATCCTTAACGGGCGGGTTTTGCTTAACCAAGTTCATAAGTAACAACAACAAGGCTTAGAACATATACCAAAAATTTTAATTATTCAGCATTTAAACCATTGATTTAAATGTACAAGAAAAATAATTTTTATATTTTATCAAATTTATATTAGATGTTTTTTTTTTTTTTTTTTTTTTTTTTTTTTTTTTTGGACAAGATTTTAATGAAAAAAATCTTTAGATTATTTTCGCTGCGTAAAAATTACATTAATTTTAATTCAAAGTATGAAATCAATATGATATTTGGAGAATATAATTAAAAAAGGGCTTAAATAAATTTAATATTTAATTATTAATTTATGAAAACTAGAATTTCATGATTTCAAATATTTGCATGTATAATATATATATTCTCTTAATAATTATGGAGAATCGTTTTTGGAAGTTAATCAAAAATTGGGAAAATATTTGTTGAAAAATGTTTATTACATTCAATTACGTTGAAAACTTTTAGTTTCCAAGAAAAGAATAATAATTCCTAGTCTATTGTTAAGTCTAATGTACATCACCTCGTATTCATTATCTCTTTATCCTAAAAACAATTACCAGTAACAAGAAAAAGGCGTACTTTGCTAATACAAAACAATTTTTCCTAAACGAGTATTTGCTGTATTAAGAAACTGCATTTTTGCAGGGATATTAGAAAAGTAATTTTTCCAGAAATTTATTGAATGAAGAATGAAGAGTATAAGAAAAATTGTGCTGAATTTAATTTATTATCCTTAAGAAAACTGCAGGAATATTATAATGAGGAATAATTAGATGAAATACGATATTTAAATTCTTTTAATTTACGCAACACTTTTTAGACTTTAAATTATCAAATTAAAGCTGAAAACATTGTCAGCCTTTTTAGCTTTATAACAAGATATAGTAAAAGTATTATATTTTTTAATGATAAAAATATTTTAAAAATTTTCTTTAAATAAAGGAAGGATAGTTGCAGAAAATTTTAACCTTTTCTTAAAATTAATTTGTTTCAAGAATTAAACAACTTTTATTTGGAATCAATACCTTTCTTCAAAAAAATTGATCTTAGTAAAGTTAAATGTGACTGATTCTTGAAAGATAATCCAAGAAAATATTGAATATTCAGTAAATTTTCAACTCTCAAATGCTGGAATGAGGGCGAAGAATATACCAGGTATTTTTGATTTACGTAAGTAGACAAGAAACACGGTATATAGTGATAATAAAAAATTGTATATTTTGAATCAGTCACTAAACATTTTATTAAACACTAACATTAACGGTAAAAACATGGTTTACTCACAATTTTTTAATGTCTTACGTTTTTATTACTTACATCACATAAAATAAAAAAAACAAAATAGTTCGATAACGCATTAAGCCAAATTCTTGTAATTCCATTTGCAATTCTTTTAAATAAAAATCCAATATAAAAAAGGAATTTAAATAGAAGTAAATGAAATTATTTACAAATCAGATTTTTACAAATGAAATTATCAGTAAATAAAATTATTTACAAATCAGATTTTAGAAATGAAATTATCAATAAATGAAATTATTTACAAATCAGATTTTTACAAATGAAATTATCAGTAAATGAAATTATTTACAAATCAGATTTTAGAAATGAAATTATCAATAAATGAAATTATTTACAAATCAGATTTTTACAAATGAAATTATCAGTAAATGAAATTATTTACAAATCAGTCATTTTTATTTACATCAACACAGTATTATTTGAGCTTATAACTTTAAAACTAACAGACTTCTATTTCTCACCCTTTCATTCTCATTTTTTGGATTACAAAAATATTTTATTTGCAGGTAAGTAATAAAAATCTATATTATTTTATTGCCTTTATATATATATAAATTTCCAATGATGATAAACACGTAAAAAAATTTGAAGATATGATTTAATAATTTAAATCATATCTTCAAATTGGTGGAGGAAATTTTAATAACGCATAAGAGCATCTTAATTCAACAAAATATATAATCTGCTAAATATTCTTCTCATTCTTGATATTGTTAAATAAATTTAAAATTTTAAGCACCAAGTTCGACGAAATTTGGAAAAACGTCGTCACGCATCTTTTAAATGCAATAAGAGACGAAACATTAAATAATAAATTTAATTGCTTTGAATTCGCACAAAAAACTTCCATTACTTTAAACTTTTCATTAATTCATAAAAATCAGTAAAAACATTGTGGAAACCACGCCAATTTGAAAAGTAAAAAGATGTAAGAAACAATGAATGTTGTTCTAAAAGATAACAAATGTACATCGATCACGTATTGAATTTATTTACAGTGTAAGTGAAATTGAACTCAGAACTGTAAAAGTTCTTTTCTACTAACAAAAGTGGATGAAATTTTAATCAACTTGGAAAAAACTAAGTTAGACAGCAGTTCTCTTAAAGTAATTAAACACTTGAAATATTTTTAGGTATTTAATCTCAGATATATTGTAGAAACTAATGTTCTAAATATTTACCGAAGAAAATTGTTTTTTAAAATATTTTGAAGCAGTATTATTATCAAAGTTACATTTAAAAAGTGTAACTAAAATTAAACTTAAATTGATACAGGTTTCCAAAACATACTTGAATTACCAATGCAGAAAATAATCTTTTCTATTAAAGATTTATTGATGTTATTATCTTGTGTTGGATATGCTGGCAATGTGGGTTGTGATGCTCCACTTTTCAACTGTACCGTAATTTGGTGTGGCTTTCTCAGTACACACATGCCATAGGTACCAATTTATAGGGTAGGCAACCATTCACAGCCTATTCATACAAGGAAAGGATTAAAATAGGAGAGAGAGAGAGAAAATACACTCATGCCGGAACCAGGATTCGAACCCAGGACATCCCCAGCCGTAGTTAGGCACGCTGACCAATAGTCAAGCTAGGTGGCATTTATTGGCGTGATTCTGTAGAACGAATCCAAATGTTTTTGGCTATTTAAATCTATGCCGTACATATCAAAAAATCTTCTAACAATGTTTGGATAGTAGGATTAATATATTTTAGCACTAGAAGCACTAATGTAACGGGGCACCTTTAGAGGGCCACTCATTGGGCGCCCATTCATGACCACGAAAGAGGATTCTGAATGACTTCATCATTTAGAATCAAAACTCTAATAGAAACATACCAGACTTCGCCTTCTACTCCACAGGTATCATCTCACATGGAAGACATTGCGACTAAGATGTATTTTACGGTTACTAACTGACATCAGTGTATACGAAGGATCTTTCGTTGAGGTGGGATTTGAACTAACTAGCTTCTGATGATGATATCGACTCCATAAACATCCAGGCTTCCGCGGTGTTATGTGAAAATATTGTGTAGAAACTAAACGAGTTGATCAAAATATTTGTTGCAATCGGGAGATTTCTCTATAGATCATAAATCAAACTTTAGTGACAGTTGTTATCTTATATTTTTACTAATGATTGTGTTAGAATTTGATGCATTAATTACCAAAGTGTACAAATGATTAAATTGATGAAGCAGAAACATATAATATGATGCTTAATAAATATTAGCTTGGGGAAAAAGTTATCCATTATTTTTTCGGTAGACGTCTGTAGTGATCGCTATCTCGTGAGGTATCTATCAAACAATTTCAAATTTATGCTCATTTGAAAGGTGACATTTGACACTAAAATATTCTCTTGCGGTTTTTTGTTTGATTAATTTAGTTATGAGTACAAGGTTTTAAAAATAGAAGACAACAAACAGAAAATTCGATACATTTTAGTTTTTCTTTTATAAAGGCGAAAATGCTAACCAGGTGGCTAAAATTGTGAAAAGTGTTTATCGTCCTATATATGACTGTAACAACCAGTTACGCACAATTTTGGTTTCGTCAATTCCGTTTAGGTATTTGGATGCTAAAGATACACCTCGCATGAATACAACATCGCCGAGAATGTCTATAAAATATCAAAAATTATCAAACTTGATAGCATGTCGTAGCTTCGCACAAGACCTAAAAATCTACATGAAAACTGTTTTAGACCTTTTTACAAAGCGAATCTGAAAGAAGTTACAAAAAGTTCACGTAAAAATAATGGATTTCTTTTTCCCCAAACTAATATTTTTTTTATTTCTATTTAGTAATATGTCACATAGTTTATTAATTATCTTGATAAATGTTACTAAAAATAATTGTCGATATATGTTTCATAAACAAATTCTGCTTTTTAATAAAAAAATTAAATATAAATTTGAAAAGTTAAAATCATTTGCATGTATTCTTTATAAATAAGATAAAAATAAGGGGGAGATATTTTTAAAATTGCAATTTCTTCGAATAGAGAAATACTCCCTTTAAAAAATCTAAATTCACTTTCATGTATTTTATTTTAAAAATGGATACACATTCTACAAAATTTAAAACTTTAAGATTGTTTGGTTATTGACATTTGTATTAAAAGATACTATAAAATTAATGATAATAATTTAAAAATTAATACTACAATATTATGATTATTCACATCTGTATTATAAAAAAACGAAATGTCTAACTTTGTTTATTGCTTTATGGTCACTTTTGGGCAAGAGATTTAATCTGCTCAGGATCTATTGTTTAAATCGTATTTTTAGTCGCTACAAATATCTTAGCCTAATAATTGAATCAAATTAAAAAATTTTGAACTGAAGTCAAGACTTCAAATCATCTGTGAGACAAATAATATAAAGATAAAAATAAGTTAAGGTTTTTAAATGCTGAAAATTTTCAAGGAAAGCATACCAACCGATAATGAATAAATAAATGATAATCAATTTAAATGTATAGTCCTGAATCTTATATGTAAAGAAATTACTTTTTCAGGGAAATGAAGCTTTTAGTCATGAAACGAACAACAATTACAAGCATTAGCTTGAATTTCTCAATAAACCACCTTGTTCTGGTTAAAATTAAGTCTTAGTTAGTAAAATTCAATAATAAAATTAATTTTTTTTTCTGATGATAAGGTACCTGGGTGACTGGACCCCTCGCCCACAACAAAGCAGGAAACTGCTACTCATTTTAGAGTTGCCCGTTGGCCACGTAAGTCACGGAGGTACAAGTAACAATGCCCACGTCACACCACCAAAAACCCGTTTATAGGTCGAGTCACATTCATCCATCATCTCAGGAGAAGAAAGGACAAAGATACAAAGAGAGAGAGAGAAAAAAAACGTCTATGCCCAAACTGGGATTCAAACCCTGGACCAACAGTCCAGGATCCAGGAACGTTAACCACTCAGCCATTGGCCCGCTAGAAAATTAAATATTAACAGAAATGAAATCAACATGTTAGCACAATTCTTGATTAGTGTATTATAAATTTCAGATTTACCAATCATTGGTATTAAAAATGTAATTAAACGTGAAATTTTATAATCATAAAAAGAAAACTGTATGTGACGTAAAAAATACCACTCATTTAATAAATACCTTTAAAAAATTATATAACAAAAAACTTGATTAATCAAAACGTGATATGAATTGAATAATTTCATTAAATTTTTACAGTGATAATTTTCATATACTTTATCATTATATTCTATTAATTTCCACAATTGCTGTTTTCACTATTATCTTATGAGATTTAGTATCTTCATTCTATACCACAAGTATGTAGATTGAGTTGAAATAATTTTCCTATCAAAAATAAGCCTAGTTTTGATAGGAAAATTATTTATTATCAACTATTACTACTTTTATCAAATTTTTGTGTAACTGGAAGAGTTTTGAATACAAATGGCAAAATCCTATAGTTTTGTTTGTTTTATTATCACATAAGCAAAATATAATCTTAAAATGTAAAAAATAATTTTTCTTATACAGACACAGTTTAAATAAACAGACATAAATATTGACTACAGCTATTAAAAGGTTTAATTATTTGATAAATTTTGGTTTCATAAAAATATATTTAACATTAAATGTTAAAATTTATAAATTAAAATTCAAAATTTTTGGTATTATTCAACTAAATTTTCGCAAGTACATTCATAGCATTTTCAACATTCTAAAGAAGATATGTAAATTCTAAATGGGAATTCTTTCTTATTAAAATGAATTTAAAAAGAATTTTTTTTCTCTTTCTCTCGTCATTGATGTCCACCCACATGTAATACTTATTCCCACAGGAAATGCAAGCAAGAAGTACGTGGGTGTTATAAATTGATGCATTCCATAAATTTCATTTTAAAATTTGTTATAGAAGAATCCCTAGACATCTATGTGGGTGTAGGCAGTGAATATTCATTCTTGTTTTAGTTGAGAAAATTTAAAAAAGGATTACATGTATAATTAATTATGCTTTGAATATAAAGTTCAACTTTTGAAACGTTCCAAATTATTTTTAAGAAATTTTTGTTGGCAAAGGAATTTTTTATAATTTCATTTATTATTAATTAAATTTATAAAAATTAAAGAAAACAAAATTTTTTAGAATGTTATAAGAAACAAAGGGAGATACATTGTAAAAGGATATAGTGCTTAGCAGACTTATTTTATTAATATTTATGTATATTAATTATTCTCATTACTAATGTGTATTCAAATTTGATATCATCTTGATGTATATAATTATACTTAAAAAAAACAAAATAACATGAATAATTCAAATAAAACTGGATTATATAGAAGGATAGATATTTTATTTTATTTCAAATAAAGCACATATATGAAACTAACACATTTTATTTTAAATTGCTCGAATAAATGAAAAATAATTTAGTAGTTAGTAAAATAACTTTTTTATTTTATGACTATAATAGTATAATACATTAATATAATAATATTATATTGAATATAATTATATACTTTTCTAAATATATTTTTTTTGATTCTATTTTATTAAGTTCTTCTTAGTTAGTAACTAATCTCTATTCCTATTTCTCAGAACTGCCTAAGTAATGTATATAAGAAACAAATTAATTAAATTTTGCAAAAGTTTATGAAGAATGAATTGTCTCCAATTAACTCTACTGTATTAATTAAATTCATTATTAGCATACAGATTTTCCCTCTTCATATTTTGCACACGAGAGATAAATGGATCGAGGCTTGCAGTTGAACGTTGATTCCAAGCCATTACAAACAACTAAGCCTAAACTTGAAATCATATCAAGGAATGAAATTTTGAACAAAAGTTTAGGGTACTAACCACCATCCATCTGTCAGCTCAGAAAACATACTAATTGACGTTTGCATAAACCACTTATGTTATAAATAATGATAATTTTTAATGCAATAGTATGAGCAATTTTATTGCAAAAAAAATCACACAGATTTCTTTGCTTACGTGGTTGATTCCTGTAGTTTTTCCCAAACAAATCGGCCACTAATCTTTATTTTCCTGTTGATTGATCTGATGTATTTTTTTCATTTAAAACAAAGTCAAGCTAACGTTTTTTCAATCTTCCTTTAGGTTTGTTGCATATTGATTGCAATTTTTAAGACTACACTACTTTACTTCTCAATATGACAGAGCGATGATAAACATTGTCCCTCATCTTTACTTTCCAGTTGGTTATTCTAAAGTATTTTTGCATTTAAAACATGGTATTGAATTCTGTACAAATAGACTAAACATAACAAAATAATGTTCTGATAACTAAAATTAATACTAAATGAAAAAAAAGTTATCTATAGTAGTTTAATTGAATCTAAATCACTTTAATATTAGTATAAATTCTTTCTTCTAATTTCGACAGCTTTTATTGGCAGAAAGAATCCGCTTGGAATTCTTCACAATATGTTCTGTGTCACTATAGTTGAAAGAGAACAAAAAATCAGATCAGTTATCGAGCATGATACTATTTAATGAAAAGACAAGAATTCTGCTATTGGTCATTTAATAAATGAGTTGTCAATGTCATTATACTCATCCGAAGCTATCATTTGTCGTCTGACGCTAACGACCGGACTTATAACTAACATCTACAACATCTTTCAACAATTTGATTGGCGGATTAACCAACCAATTGTGTGAGCATATTTTTTAGGGTAAATAACGAATTATATTAATGCTGCTAAATTTACACTTTGAAAAATGTTTTAATTATTTCACTTCTGTCATGGGTTTAAATAAAAAGAAACAAGATATACATATGCAAAAATGTACATGAATATTTTTTTCTCATAATTAATCATGTATTTATTTAGTTCTCTTTGTTAATTTTATCTATTAAAAATAATTTCGAAAACTTGTATATTTAGAAAGATTTGAATTTCAAACAAGCGTTATTATTTCTTTTGCAAAAATTGAACAACAACCTTGTATTGTACTATACTATGTAAAAATATTCTAAAACTAAATGTAGATAAACAATTTATAAAATAGTTGTAGGCAAAAGTATTTTTCATCACATTTATAACCATTCATACACATTCAATCCATAATTGTGCAAAAAATTCATGATTTACAGTTCTGTCCAAATAAGTAATAGAACCATAGCTGAAACTATGTATCCAACTTTATTTTAAAAGTATGTCTATTTAAATAAGTTTTCATAATCAATATATTATTATACACGTATTTATGCATAGTAAAAATTATTTGCCCGTAAATATTTTTTTCCAAAGCAATTGTTTTCATAATGTATTCATTATGTGTGAAATTATGCATATCTTATAACTTTCCGAATAATAATCAAACAGTAGAATACATGTAAAATAATTATGATATAACAGTATAATAATCATCATATAAATTTCTGGTTATTTTTAAAAATATTTCTTTGTCTTAAAATAAAAATGTTTCTAGAAATAGAAATTTCGA
The DNA here is from genome assembly GCA_026290005.1 of Latrodectus geometricus. NCBI lineage: Eukaryota > Metazoa > Arthropoda > Arachnida > Araneae > Theridiidae > Latrodectus > Latrodectus geometricus. Next base: position 121,784 of record JAPDSC010137952.1, read on the forward strand.
CTTTAAGTCATATTTAGGTTTATTAAAAACTGTCTTTTGTCTTTGATATTGTCCTTTGAAATTTCATTTGACGTTTTAAATTTTCCAACATGAAATTTTAAATTAAACTTAATGAAATAATAAACTATCAAAAGTGTCACACAAAATTTAGTAGTAATTTATTTAAATATTTTTATTAAAACTATTTAATTCTATCCATACCTTAAAAGTCTTATCAGTGTGATTTGTTAATTATTTTATTTAAATCTCTGATGTAAATTTCTTACAAGAATTTCACGGTCATCATTTTTAAGGAACATTCGTAAAAATACGCATCTTTTAAAAGTAAAAAATTTAAATTTTACGCAAAAGAAATTATCATGGGATTTATCTTCTACTGTTATAATTTATTGTAAAAACCTATAATTTCAATTCATTAAAAGTTTAAAAAAATTCGAAATGTTAACGTTAAATATTATTTTAATTTCATTCACAATATTTTTAAACATTTTTAGAGTTTATCTTAGAATTAAAAAGAAAAAAACACTGATAACAGAAATTTTTATTTATCCCTTCCTATATAGAATATAATCAGTCCCTAAATACTATACAAAATTATTTATTTATTTCTCAAAATATGTGAAAAATCACACATTCTTAGGAGTTTAGAGCTTATCATTTCCAGAATACACCTAGTATAGTATGCAAGAACGGATATAGCACTATATAGGGACGGACTATATTCTATATAGAGACTATATCCGTCCCTATATACTTTACAAAATTATTTATTTATTTTTAAAAATATCTGACTTAACAAACATTGGATATACATATTAACAAACAAACGGGTATAGGACTATATAGGGACTATATCCCTCCCTATATAGAATATAGTCAGTCCCTAAATACTATACAAAATTATTTATTTATTTTTAAAAATATGTGATTTAACAAACATTCTTAAGAGTTTAGACCTTATCATTTTCATAAACTACCTGGTATTCTATATAGGGACGGATATAGCTTCATGTTTATTTTTATTGATACTCATTGATCATAAATGGAAAAAGTACATTTTATTCATATTTGTTACAGTATACTTAGCCACCAACCTATCTAGTGGTTTGTGTGGCTGACTGCGGATAGTAAGATCCTACGTTCGAATCCCCGATCGGGCAAAGATTTACTTTCTCTCTCTCTCTCTCTCTCCTGTCTTTGCCCTATCCTTGTATGAATGGAATGTGAATGGTTGCCTACCCTATAAACGTGTACCTATGGCATGTGTGTACTGAGGAAGTCGGACTCTACACCACAAATTATAGCTTAGTTGGAAAAGTGGAGCAGCGCACCCCATATTGTCAAACTAACTGAAACTTGACAAAAAAGTAATCCTAAGATTAAAAAGAAACTTGTTTTTCATTGAAAGATATGAAAAATCTGTAGAAGCATTTCATGTTGAAAAGCATCAGAAAAATGTTTTTTTATTAATACTCTCCTATTTATAATTTTAATGAAAATGTTAATAATGCGTCATAAAAAACTCATCTTTCAATATAAATTAATATTGTAAAGAAATAAAATGTAAAATATTGAAAAACCATTTTTTATTATTCATTAAGTATGACACATTTTGATGTCATTACACTTTTATTTAAATATATTACCATTTGACAATTTCTCTACATATTTAAGAAAGTTATAAAATACACTTATAGATAGAATATTAATAAAAAACCTAACATTTTGCTATAAATAAGTAGTGTGTTTTAAAGCTCATTTATTTTAAACTTTTTTTAAAAACTTTACATTATTAATTACAAATAAAAAAATGCGCCTTAAGTCCTTGTGATTAAAAAACAATTCCTGGTGTTAATTTATTATTTTCACAGCAAGAAACAAATTTATATACCTTTTTATTGTTTGAATCGATTTAATCAAAGTTGTTTAATCGGACATTTTATTTTTACAATCAGAAAAATGATACAGATAGCTCTGCGAAAAAAAATATATAATTGATGACCCAAAAATTACCGGATAAGCGATTTCTTTACTTGGGTAATTAATTCTTTTTATTTGATTTTTCTTTTATAATTTATTACTCTATTGAAAGAGTAGAAAAATAATACACATAGAAATATTTCTAGGAGCTTTTTTATTTTTATTTGAAAGTCACTGACTGATACGATGTCCAAAATAAATGGGAGAGAGAGAAAAACTTTTATTGTAATTTTTTAACAACAAGGATTACTTCTTATTTTCCTGTTATCATATATATATATATATATATATATATATA
>JAPDSC010137957.1:15245-27394 GCA_026290005.1 Latrodectus geometricus
GGTAATTTTGATTGAAGAAAAAGCTCTCATTTTGAAGCAATTTGAGAGAATAGAGTTCTTAGGGAACCATTTAGTTTACCTAGAACAAATTCACTCTGGCGTGATCAATCGTTAAAACAGTTTTACAGAATAATCATGGATTTTACAGAATGATGTCATGAATTCTGCTGTCTCATAAAATGACATCATGGTATCTTTTATATTACAGCTTATTCCTTGGAATTCTGGCATATGATGAAACGATAGAAGGGTATTTCATAAAATAATTTCATAATTTTTCTTTTTTATTAGAAATTGTTGAAACATCCGATGAAATTCGCTGGACAGTAATATGGCATTTGTAGATAGTAATATAATTACAATAGTAATATGACATGCCGAGATCTTAGGAATGATTGCGTGGGATCTGGAAACTTGTATTTTAAGGGAATCATTATCTTTTTGAATATATTGCTTTTTATTTCATTTCTTAAAAAAAATTGTAATTTTCGTTTTTGATAACATTGATATTTCAAATCAAAATGTCTTACAAAATATTTTGCATGGACACATACTGTTTTCATAAACTATGTATATACTTCTATAGTGAATATATATTGTGACTATATATACATTTAGAGAATGAGATAAATTAAGAAGTGTTAAGAAGAAGAATTAGTGCACACCTTTAAAAGGTCAACCCGAACTATCTATCACGACGAAACAATCTAGTTTCTAATCTGTCACATGTTCAGTTGATCATTACTTATTTCATTTAAAATCAACAAATAGAAGATATGATAAGTAAACTTAAATATTTAATCCTGATTATCTAAGAAAAATAACTTAACTACGTCGTATTTTATATGTGTGATCATAAAATAACATTAAAGTGTGCCAAAAATATATAGTTTAACAATCAGAGGATTATAGATTCACTTCTTAATTATTAATTAAGAAGTAAATCTATAGGGAGAATTCTAAATGTTCTCCAATGCTAATTTTAATCCAAATCATGAAATATTTTCCGATTTCACAGCTCTTTTTTCAATAATTTTAACAAATGTTACTCTTATGTGCTAAAGAATAAGTGCCTAAAATTAAATTTTAGGCACTTATTCTATGACACATAAGAGTTATTCTGTAGCACATAAGAGTTATTATGTAGCACATAAGAGTTATAATGTAGCACATAAGAGTTATTCTGTAGCACATATGTTTAATAAAATGCTAATATATTTCATCTGAGGAGATGAAGAATGAAAACTCTACTAGGAAGAGTAATTTCACAAATTTTGAAACTTTTTCAAGATTCACAAAATTTCATAATTCAAAAACTTCAATATCCCCTTCCTATAGAATTAATAAATTTTAGAATATTTTATTAGCTATGTGTGTGTTTATGTTATTTTATATTTTAGGTACCATGTTACATAACATTTATATCCAGGTTATGTAACATGGAATTAATGTAAAAGTTTCCAATTTGATGATATAAAGTTATTTTATTATATATATTATATGCACAAGATCAAAAATGTATTTTTATTTAGTGACAATTTATAAGCAAAAATGACTAAAATAATTGATTTTATTTTTTATAAATAGTTGTCAAATTCCTGTATATCGTATATAGGACTGATTTCTTTTCGATTGATAACATTCGATTTTGTTTTTATATTGAAGAGCTCCTTATATTGTCTGCATTATCAAATTAAACTCCTTCAATATAGTGTGATCATTAAGTACCTTAATGTTAATGTTAATAGTAAAAATAAGGATGGAAAAATTCTTTTAAATTTTTCCACAATCTCTTTAATATATTTTAAGAATTTTTGCTATTAGAATATTAAGAATTTTATATTACCTATATTAATTAAGTTACCATCATAGATGTTATACAATTAATAAATTAATTTACTATTCTTGATTATGATTTTAAAACCTAAATGTGATGATTCAAGCATTTAATAAAAGGAGTCGAATATATTAAAATTTCGATGTTTGGTTCCAAAAATCTTAAGATCTAAGCAATGATGTTTGGCCTAATGACATATAACATCATTTGATATTTCCTTACATTTAAATCCTTTTTTACAAAAGTCCGCAAAAATCTAAAAAACTAATAATTTGTCTAAATATTATCTTTTATGAGATAATAAAAACTATATATTGTTAACTAAATGAGCAATTATTTTTTTCTTTTGTTTAGATAAGAAAAATGAGCTGAAGAAACATAATCATAAATCAAGAAAACAATTTGAGAAAACTTTTTTGACGTATATGAAGTGTTAAAATTGATATAAATATGAACAATACATCATTAAAATTTCCTGAAAAATCGCAAAACTATTAAGAATCTACTCTATTCGTCTTGTAAAAAAAATGGCTAAAGTTAACTAATTACCTTTCCCATCCACATTAATAACAATATAAAAATTCGGAATCAAAACAAAAATGAAACTCAAAAGAGCAGACGATTTTAATTGAAGTAACTGACAACTCAACCAGGGGAGACACATGGGCAAGTATAATGCAATCACGTCTCACAAAACCACCCGCTGTTGATTCAGCCAAGCTTAGTAAATTAAATAAATTAATTTTTGCCTATTCTGTTCTGCCTGCTCTTTCGGCCTTTCTCAGACAGAAGAACTAGACCCGATGGATCTTTGTTCAGTTCGGAGGCTTTTGTTCTTTTGACAGATTATTCCAGGGTTGCTTTGTCAGTTGAAAAAGTAATCGATGTTGCACATATTATGGACTAGTAATAACCGATTTTATTCTTTATTGTGAGTGACAGAAAGCTTCGAATGTTACTTCACGCTAGTTCTAGTGATGAAATTCTAAATAACCATTATTTGGTAATTATATCCGCATTTGCATACAATATTCAGTCAAGCATGTTCTTAAAAACATTTGACTTCGTGTTCATGTTTATATACTTTATTTTTTTTTTAATTTTTAAACATAAGCTTTTATAATGTTTAGTTGTATTAATACGTATAATTTTATGGTATTTTATAGACAAATGTGGGCTTATATTTTAAGAAATAATTTAAATTAGACATGGTTTATTGCAACCAAAATTTGCAAAATGTTTACGGGTGAAAATATTATAGGTTAATATTTGTAATTTATAGTATAGAGATGACTAGATTGTAAGGATGTATATTATATAAACACATACGACGGACCAGTGTCTTTTCATATTATTTTATTCAGACACAAACAAACATAACAAAAAAGATATGGGGTTTAATTCCCGTTCGAGAATCATAACCGTTCTCCTCAAATCACAAACTTATTCTGTTCTATTCAAAACAATATCACGTGACGTTGCGCGCATGCGCGAACAATATTGTTAAAATTTATGCAAAACAAAGTGAACATATTTTAATTCATACAGAATATTATATCCAATAAATAAGTTCGATGTGAAGATAATTTGTAGCTAAAATAATTATAAAAAAGATTGATATTTCGAACTACAATTTCTTCGAATTAGAATTTTGGAATTGTATGGAAAAACAAAATGGTTGACACTAGCAGGCTATAGCTATTGTAAAAATCATAGTTAAAGAGCAGATGATAATTATAAAATAAAAATATAGAGGGATGTGTTATCTATCTTTCGAGAGGATCATAAATAGATTCAAAACAAAGGAACAATTTTAGATAAAACGGAATCATGCAGTGAGAAATTCTCCATCTGACTTTAGAGATTTCAGGGTTACGTAAAGTGAAAGAAAAAACCCGCGCGCCCCGTAGCGGCTTCTTATTAATCAAACACACGCCGCCGGATCATGAATGTTATCTGATATAATTGTTCTTCAAGTGGGCAAATAAAATTTTGCGGCTAATTTTTAAGTACTATGATAACAGGAATTGTTCATACTGCCATAAATAATCCTTTATGTGTGCGACGATTATTTTCATAAATTAATCACACTTCAGTTGAGGCGGTGGATGTGAAAATATAATATTGTAATGTATTCACGTTTATTTTAAAATTAAAAAGAACATGTGTAGGTTTACTTTTAAAGAAACTTAATTCTTGTTAAAAATCAATTGGGGAAATTTTCATATATTTTTATACACATAATAATTTATTTAGAAAATATACAATTCAGATCTGCAATTTAATTAAAATTTGTTTCTTTAATTGAGAATATATTGTCGAGTAAAATTAATGAAAAACAACAAAACAAGATTAACCATGAGAAATTTAGTTTTTTTTTCTTAATTTTTTAAAAGAAAGTATATTTAATTTAAATAAAGAATGATAAATACAAAAATGCCTAATAAATATAAAAATACCTAATAAATATAAATAAGTTAATAAATATAAATTTATGGGAAATAAAAATATAAAATATTAGTAAATGTTATATAAAATTAGTTGTCTATGGTAAGTTTTAAATAATGAAAGAGAATGCTTTCATATAATTTGCAGCTATTTTATTCATTATTTTTTAATTAGTAATTGAATTATGGTTTAATTATAAATTCTGGCAGACATTTGGCTTAGTATGCTCATAAAAGAGGTGATTCTCTTGATAAAAATTATTTTCAAAATTATTAAGTTATAATAAAGTAAGTAATTTAATGATTTAAATAAATAATTTTAAAAATTAATTAAATTATTAATTAAAAATATGAAATTAATTTAATAATTTACTTTTAGCAATGCCAATTATATTTTTATAGTCATATTATGTTTCATTTCACTTTAAAATTAAAAATTCGTGTCATCACGTGCATAATTATTTCTTTAAGTTTTAAATTGAAAATAAACATTGTTACGTATAGGAAGAAGTTAATAATGATAATAAATATATTCTTTTTTAAAAATGATTTACTTGAAACATTTTAAAAAAATATTATTTTTGAATGTTTTTAAAAAACAACTCCAAGAATCAAAAAAAAAAAAAAAATTAGTTAATAAAATATATTATTTTATTGGAATATAGTTAATATACTTTTTTGTAATTTTTATTAACATTTGGGCATTAAATAATTTTAAGAAATAATACTATACATATTTAGTATTTTACTGTAAAAAATTATAATTTGCGAGTTAAAACAATGTTCTTACTCCCGTTTTTAAGTAGTAAATTTATGTAAAATTAAGTACACATTCTTCATATAATCAGTAGAAAAATGATAAATTTTAAATAAAAAAATTGTTTTTATATTAAAAAAATATAAAAAATCAGGTTCCACCGAGATTTGAACTCGGATCGCTGGATTCAAAGTCCAGAGTGCTAACCATTACACCATGGAACCCACTTCCCATGCCGGGAATCGAACCCGGGCCGCCTGGGTGAAAGCCAGGAATCCTAACCACTAGACCACATGGGACTTGCTTCGGTGTAAGATAAAAACTTACAGCTCACTTAGTTCAAACTTTTTTTTTAGTTTCCTGTGTGTTTTTCGTTATGCTTTCATTCATTATAATGCATTTGAATAATTTTTAAATTACTCAAATTAAAATATTTTTTTAAATATTTATATACAAAAATTTTGATATGAACTGAGAATGAAGTAAAGATACAACCGTATTTCCGTTTCACACACAGTTGGTTTAAATTTTTCATGTATACGCATTTTTAACGTGATAATTTTTTTTGAAAAATAATTAAAATTTATGTGTTTTAAATTGGGTAGGACCTTCACTTTCAACTTTCTCGCCAATTTGACGTTGGGTTGGATAATGTTGAATATAGAAATAAAAATTTTTTTTTCATTTAAAATATCTATGTTTTTACGTTTAAAAGAGTATGTGTAAGTTTTTTTGTTGTTCTTTTTAATTTTGTGCATTATTGCATTATATTTTCAATACCATTTAGTTTTTGCAAACAGGCAAAAAAAGACGCTTGGCGAAAAAAAAAAATTGTTAATTTTCGCCAAGGATAATGCAGAAATGTACTGTTCCTGAAATGCTTAAAGAATTATTTTACCATTTTCAAATAAAAAATGAAAATTTGGGATGAAATCTGAAATGAAATTGAAAAAAAAAATTTTACATTTAATCCAAAATATTGAAATTTAAGATAAAAAGTATAAGATAAGAATTAACTGGAATATCATTCAAAAAAAAAAAGCATCATTTTGTTGGATGTCTTTTTTCAAAACTAATAAATAAATAAATTTTTTATAATTATGAGCATACTAATAAATATCTTAATTAAGATTTTTTGAAAGGGAAACATTTTTGTAAACAATCAAATTTAATATGAAAATTTAAAAGTTAAAATTAAAAATTCTAATCCAAATGTAAGTTAAAATATTTAGAAATGTCTAAAAAAGAGAACGATCATGCTCTGCACAAAAATAATATAGAATTATAGAAAATTAATTGCACTATTTTTTTCAGAAATCGAAATTAGGAATGAAATCATTATTTTAAGTTTAAATGCAATTTGTTCTAATTTTAAAAGTGCTTTATTTGTTTCAGTAAAATTTATTAATCAACTATGGGAGACAAATTTTAAGTTTTAAAAAAGTGAGGGAATATTTAAACAAAATATCTCATCAAATGTTAAAACCTGCATTCCACAATAAATTTTTTTATGTTATCTGATCAAGTGTTAAATACGATAACATAACCTTTTAACACTTTCTAAGTTTTGTTCATTTTGTTATCCCTTTTCAATAACTTTTAAAACTAACAACAATAAAAAACAAAGAAAATTTTTGTTAAAAAAGTGAAAATGGATTATTGTTTTTTACTCAAATATTCTCTACACTGTGAAAAAAATTTCATTATAAATAATGTAGTAGATATTTCCAGATCTATCCTTTATATGCAACTTAAATTATTAAAATGTTTAATTGTTCATTATATATTTATCCTATGTTGAGCCCAATCAAACATTTTTTTATTCCATAACTGCTTCTTATGTAAATCATATTACTTTTTTTATTACCCCAGCATTTTTTTATTTCATAAATACTTTCATTATATAAATCTATCAATTTTATGAGAGGATAAAATAATTAAAAAGAAATTTCTAGAAATTTTAAGAATTTAGAATTAGACAGTTTTTTGATAACAATCATTGTATGCTCTGAGAATATTTATCTTATTGTTTATATTTTAAGTGGTGCATCAAAAATAAACTAAATTAATCAAAATAGTTATTTATTTAAAACACAATTAATTTACTTTACCTGAAGACTAAACTAAAATACTGAAGATATTCTTTGCTGCTGTATCTTAAAAAAAGTAAGCTGAAAAATTTTCCCACAAAAAGTTTTATAAGAGAAGAAATGTTACATAAATCTAATTGAATACAAATTTAATTAAAATTAAACTAACCTATTAATTAAAATTTTTTATTAGAATGAACATGTGTATATTTTAATAATAAATCTCTGTAAAGATTTATTCTTTAGAAATATAAATAATATAAATGATGCATTCAAATAATTGTTGGCTTTTTATTAGAATTGTATTCTAGTTATTGATATAAAATAACACATTTTTTATAAATAAAATCTGCAATGAAATATGAAAGCTGTTTCCTTAAACCATAATTTTATAGATTTAATAAACAATTAGTGTACGAAAATACATATATTATAAACAATAGTCATAACAATAAGTAAAAATAATGAAGAAATTATGCTTGGAATAATCGCATAGAAGTAAATTTTTCGCAAAAATAAACTTCGAATATCTTTTCAGGATAAAAAAAAATAATGTAAAAGCACAAGCATTGTTTTACACTTTTAAGAGTAAGTTAAACAAAATATGAATTTTGTATATGAAACTAGAAAAACAAATCAATGAGTAAACTTTTTTGAAGTATGAATGTGTTCTTGATAAACTGATTTATTATTTTAGCTTGTTCCACGAGTCCTCGGTAGTATAGTGGTAAGTATCCCCGCCTGTCACGCGGGAGACCGGGGTTCGATTCCCCGCCGGGGAGGATTTATTTTTTTTATTTTTAAAAATCTTTTTGGCTTCTATCATTTTAACTTTGATTATATTCTTAACTCATAAAATATATTAGTTCTTATTCATTTATATTTCCTTCAATATTGACTGCATTTCTGTAAAGAAATATTTTTTTTCCAATATTTAATTGTTAAAAGACATGAAATATTAAGAATGAGAAACAATTATTGAAAACGTTTTTTGTGGTTTCATTTGAATAGAAAATTATAATCCGTATTCAAAACAAGAAATATTTAAATCTCAATTGCTCTACATGTAAATATGTAGGTAAAAAATATTTAAATCGAAGAATATATATTCACATATTTTTATTAAGACTGAACGTCGTTTTACAAATGATTGCTAATTAAACTTTGTATAAAATTCAACAAAATTTAAAAAATATTGCTTTATTAAAAAATGCAAATTTTTAATATAATGATTTTAGAAAGGATAATTTTTAATGTTTGAAAATATTTTTTTGTGAATTGTATTAAATATATACATTATGTATAACAATATTGTATAGTTTAAAATAATTTATTTATTTAAATTCTTTATATAGAATACATAATGTATATATTTTATTATTAATGGTATACATAATGTGTATAATACAAGCATTATATATAATCCCAATAATCATATAAAATCCATATATCTTATAAATCTATAGATTTATTATAAAAGTGATTCTTATAATTTTCTTGCCTTTAAAAACTACTAGAAACTTAGAACTTTTACTAGAAGCTTTTAAAATACAAACTCTGGAGCAAATATTATATCTCGATCAAAAAATAAGAAAATGCCTGTTTAACGTTTTTTTAACTCTAATAATTTTGTGAGAAAAGTAAGAACTTTTTATAATTGCTTTACAAAGTTTGTTTTATTATTAAAAAAAATTCCTATTAACAAATATTTTGCCTAAAAAGGATTGACTTTAAAGTAATATGGCATTATAATAATTATTGATGTTTTCTGGAATATTTTCCTTCATTCTTGAATTTGGAAACTTGAAGATAAAAAGTTTCATTAAAATGAATTTTTATTTGAAAATTCTTTGTTTTCTTTTATTTTATAGTAATATCAATGAAAAAATTTTTAGTCATAAAATGTTATCGGCAAGAGATTATTTCACTTGAAATTTTCCTTTAATTTATTACAATTTTACTTAAAAGTTATTATTATACAATACATAAGTAAATTTTTTGCAATGTTACACGTTACTTAAAAAGTTTTTATTTTAAATTAATTTATTAAAAATAAGAAATTATTTCATGTCTGTTAAAATACCATTTGAAAGCATGTTTATAAGAAAACGAGATAAAGAAAAAAAGTTAAATATATATTTACATTTATAAACTGCTTATTAAAACATTCCGTTATTGTTACATACCCAAGACTGTAATATTAATGTGTAAAAACAAATATACTTTCTTTCTAAATTATTTCTTTCTACATGATGGATTTTATAAAAGAAAGAATTTTTCAAATAGATGTAAATAATTTATTTTCTGTGCTTTAAATTTAAGAGATTTGTTATTGTGAGAAGACCATAACAAAGAAACTCGAAACAATTAACATGTATGAATTTCTCATGCGGAATTCTAACAATACATAAATGTTATCTACATTTATAAATATTTTATAATGTATTTGATTTCTTTCGAAATTCAGATATGATTTATTATTTATAAAAGAAAAACAATTTTTAAATTACGAAAAACTTTTCGAATGCTATTAATTATTCCTGTTGTCACCATTCTTTTCTCAATACTGATGCAACTGTTATTGTTTCAGAAAAAAAAAAAAAAAATCGAGAGTATTATTAATTTTTGCTATTTAATTTTAGAATTATCAAAGTCGGAGACTAACAGCTGTTTTATTTCCATTTTTCTATTTCAAGAGAATGATTTTTATCTAGATTGAATTTCCTTAAATTGGCAATCGATGGCTAAAATAACAAAAAATGAATGGCCTAAAATTTTAAGACCGGTAAAGAAAAATTGTGTTTGGCGGCTTGATTCAAAACGAAATATTTTATTTATATAAATAAGAAGTTATTCAGTTCCCAGGAAAGAAATATTTAAATAAATAAGCTTTTAATAATATTAAACTGCTTTCTATAAACAAAAATCCGTAAATTAATTGAATTTTGTGTTGAGAATTTAAAAATATGTTCTAATGTCTCGAAATATTTTATACAAAGATTTTTGATCTATACAAATTATTTTATTATCTATGAAGGCAAATTAAGTATAAGAATTGAAAAGAGATTCTCTCTTTTATGGATAAAAATTCTATTAAAATTTACAAGTCCCAAGCCTGAACATTTAATATTTCTTCACATTCTTTATTTAATAATTTGATATAAAATTCGCTTATAACGAACTCAGATTTAGCAGAAAACTAATTGAGGGAAGAAATCTGAAATATTTGGTTGATACAATGTTAACTTAATGAGAGCATGATCTGCTTTTAACGAGACAACTCCGCTTATAGCGAACAATATTTTTAGGAACTTTTCGATTAATGTTGTCTCTCTTTCAACTTTCTACTTCATATTATCTTTACTGAAAATCTGATCTTGGAAAAATTCCTTTAACAATTCGAAGTGAACTAATTAGTGGTTTATAAATCCTGATAACAAATGATTAAAAATATGTCATGAAATGATGACGATAGCAATAAATAAGAAAAAATTCAAAATAAATATTCTATAATATGCATATAAATATTGAATTCAGCCAAAAATTTGACGCCATTGACGATATTTTACATTGAATCTCATTCAAAGAGCTATGAAACAAGAAGACGATACTACCTCAAATGAAAAACAATTTCTTTCCATACAATAAAGAAATAAAAAATAAAATAAGTATTTTTAATGTAGTAAGTACATATGGATTTTTTTAGTTTTTCACAAAACACGTTTTATACTATAAGAAGTAAATATCGTAGTCCATTTCTGCTCCTTTATGCGAATTCGAATGTATTTTATGATTGCAAATAAAATAAAAGAAGCAAATATAAACTTGAAAAATTATTAAAAGAGGAAGAAATATTTAATTCTCTTGTAAAAAGATAAACTTCGTACACAGTTCCTAGAAGTTGAACTAGATTTGATAAAAGAAAATGTTATCAAAGAACTTTTCTATTTTATTCTAAAATATTAAATATGTTTTTCATTGTTATTTTCCTATTTTATTTTCATTTTTTCATAAATAAAACATCAATAGGGATACAAAATAGGGATTTCACCATCGAAAAACAACTTGAATAGAGAAGGAAATAAAGTTAGGGAAGTTTGTTTTATTCTTGTCAGTACATTTAAGAAATTAGCTTTTTATTCTATAAAATCTGTGTCAGCAGCAAAAATGATTTTAAAATCAGAATTTTATTTTTGAACAATATTTTTTACAAAATTGTTCAAACGAATCTAATTTTTATTTATTATCACAAATTAAGCAGATATTTTCATCCATCAATAATTACTAATACATAAGAAACGCAAATTTTTACTAACAAAAAACGAGATACTGTTCTCAGTTAAAAATTCTAAAGATCAAACGAAAATATCACAGTCACATTCGATTTCTTGATATCATGCAAAAGAACTCGAATTTATATTTTCTTCTCTTCTAGATACCTAACGAATTGATTTCACTAATAATTGGTTTTGTTAGATAATAATAAATTATGTTCGTTTTTTTAAATGACTCAAATTTTTTATTCAACAGTTATAAAAGACTATTTTTAAAGCAAATGTTTTTTGTTTTAATATAAAAGAATTTATTTTTAAGTTCTATTGCAGTTAAAATTATTTTAGAAATATGGTTCACTTAAATACACCTCTCATACAATTATGTATTGTTTTGCTTTGTTTTGTATGTTTCATACTTCAAACCCTCTATCTGAAAGAAAGGTTTATTTATGTTGCAAAGTACTAATTTCATATTTTATTTTCCAAGCAATGTTAGGGGTGTGATAATATTAGATAATTTAATTTCTAATGCTAATTTTTTTTTATGGTACAATACTATGTATTTCTAAATTCACTTTAAAATGACCTTGTTTTAGTTTCAGCAAATAGACAGAGAAAGACGCAGTAGAGCAGTCAGACAGAGAAAGTAAAAAAATGTACTTTTGTAATACTTCTGAATCATGATAGCAATTATTTTGTGTATCATGACTCACCATGTATTGGCAAACAGTGATCCATACTATA
>JAPDSC010137968.1:0-27424 GCA_026290005.1 Latrodectus geometricus
TACGTTCTGGTGACTTATTAGTGGAGGCTGCAAACTCAAAACAAGCAGCAATGTTAAACAACATGCAAAAGATTGCAAATATTGAGGTAACTGTTTCGCCTCATGGTTACTTAAACTTTTCACAAGGTGTAATTTCCGCAAGGGATCTGTTGAACTCGCCGACGGACGAGATTCTTGAGAATTTGCAAAGTCAGAAGGTCTGTGGTGTTAAGCGCATTACTGTCAGAAGAGATGGAAAAGTTCTTGAAACTAAGCATCTCATTCTGACATTTGCGACACCAGACCTTCCAGACAATATTAAAGTTGCTTACATGAATCTTCCCGTCCGGCCCTACATTCCTAATCCCTTGCGATGTTTTCAGTGCCAACGTTTTGGGCACTCGAGAAATGCTTGCAGGGGCAAACTGACTTGCGCTCGCTGCGCAGCAGTTGGCCACGATAATTCGACCTGTACAGCAAAGGAGGAATTTGTCAACTGTCCTGGTGACCATCCCTCCTATTCTCGTAGTTGTCCTCAATGGGTACAAGAAAAAGAAATTACAACCTATAAAGGGAAAAATAAATGTTCTTACCCTGAGGCTAGAAAACAAGTTACCTCTCGCACACCGCAGCATGGAAAGAGTTATGCAGCCGCTGCTAAAAGGGTCACCAAAGATATAAGTACACAAACGGATATTCTGTCAATCGCTGTAACTAGATTAACCCAAACATCAACCGAAAGGCCAAAATCTTCAAACTCCATCATTCGAAGAGCTCCTATGGCTAAATCAAGAGGCGTCAAAGCCTCAAAATTAAAATCTGCAAAGGTGGGCGCACGAAAACCCTCCTTATCCACCCGTAAAGCCTTATCCCTAGAAGCTGACGCAGTTTCTCTTCATCCTTCGGACGATGATATATCGTTCGAAGAGATGTCAGATGATATGCCTTTCAGCTCTGGGAAAGGAGCTTTTCAATTTAAACAATAACTTCCTTTGTTTCTTGGAACTGCCATGGTTTGCGATCCCATCTTGATGACATCAAGTTTATTATATCAGCTTATAACCCCGCATGCATAGCACTTCAGGAAACCTTCCTGAAGTCTACAAATAACATCACTATGCGTGGGTTTCAATGCTTTCGAAAAGACTGTGGTGACGATGGCGCAGTGTCTGGTGGTGTTTGTCTATTAACATCCAATAATTTCCCCAGAACTGTCCATCCATTAAACACTAATCTACAGGCTGTAGCTGTGAGAATTCACACGACAACCTTAATTACAGTCTGTAGTTTGTATTTGCCACCACATGATGTCGTCCGCCAAGAGGAACTCGATGATTTAGTTGATCAGCTGCCCAGTCCACTTCTGTTACTCGGAGACTTCAACGGCCATAATACTTTGTGGGGAAGTGATGATATTAATTCTCGCGGTCGTCAGATAGAGCGGTTTATAACAGATAACTGTCTCTGTCTGATTAATACCGACGAGAAATCTTATTTCCACGTACCCACAAGAACATTTCACTCTCTTGATCTGGCCCTTTGTTCTCCTTCAATTCTGCCATTGTTAAATTTGTCTGTGGGGAATGATCTGTATAACAGCGATCATTTCCCACTTGTCATCTCCCAGACTGGAGGTAGTAGTGTGCAGCAACGTGTACCTACTTACGTGTACAGTCGGGCAGATTGGACACTGTTTACACAATTGGCAGTTATTGATGATAAAATGGTCACGATTGGAAATATAAATGAGGCCGTTCAAAGAGTCACCGAAACAATTATGTGTGCAGCTGATAGTACAATCCCTAAGAGTTCCTCGAAAACACACAGGCGGTGCAAATCATGATGGAATAAAGAATGTCAAATTACTTACAAGAAACAGAGGAAGTTATGGGGGTTATTTAGGAGATACCCCACAACGGAGAATCTTATTGCCTTTAAGAGAGCAAAAGCATTAGCTCGTAGAGCTCGTCGTAGAAGTAAGAAGGAATTCTGGTCCTGGTATGTTTCTTCGATAACATCTTCAACATCCAGTAAGCAGTTGTGGAGAAGAGTAAAAGCAGCCAACGGTATACATAAGGAATTTCCCATTCCTATATTAAAAACCGGAGCTGCTATACATTCTTCTCCTAGGGAAATAGCTAACGTCCTGGGTGAAAATTTTGCTAAAGTCTCAAGCACTGACTCTTACAGTCCTTCGTTTTTAAGGATTAAGAGTCGAGCTGAGCAAACACCAATTCGTTTCAACCATGGACAAGCCTTACCCTACAACTGCGAATTTCGGATGTTAGAATTGAAGAAAGCTTTACAGCAGGCCAATAATACCAGTCCAGGACCTGATGGAATTAGCTACCTTATGCTTCAACATTTAAGTCCAGATTCGCTATCGAACATATTGATTTTGTTCAATAGGATCTGGACTGAACATGAATTTCAATTAATTTGGTATGAAGCAATAGTTATTCCGGTCCTAAAGCCTGGTAAGGATCCTTCAGAACCATCAAATTATCGACCAATAGCTCTGACGAGCTGCCTTTGTAAGACTCTCGAACGTATGGTCAACGCCCGTCTCGTATATGTCTTAGAAGAAAATATATGTATACATGTAAATCAGAGTGGCTTCCGTAAAGGGAGATCCACTCTAGATAACATAACTTGTTTGGAAACCCAAATCCGCAATGCTTTCGTGCGGAGAAATCATCTAGTTTCCATCTTCTTCGACATCGAGAAGGCATACGACCGTACGTGGCGATATGGTATTCTCCGTAAATTATATGATTTTGGCTTTCGGGGTAATCTCCCGATATTCCTGCAAAATTTCCTAATTAAAAGTTCGTATTGGAAGCTCTACATCCAATACTTTTATTCAAGCCGAGGGTGTACCCCAAGGCTCTATTTTAAGCGTCACTATTTTTAATTTATACATTACTCACATCCTCCATCTTTTATCACCTTCAATTCATGGCACTATGTATGTGGATGACCTGCAAATATCTTGCCAAGGATCGAACATGCGTTTAATTGAGAGACAACTACAAACATCTGTTAATAAAATAGCTGCATGGTGTGCAGAGAATGGCTTCACACTATCTCCTAGCAAGAGCTGTTGTGTCCATTTCTGCAGAAAGACTAGCCTTCACAATGATCCTGTTATCATACTAAACAACACACAAATACCTGTAGTCAACGAGATTAAATTTCTTGGTGTGATATTTGACCGAAAGTTGACTTTTCTTCCGCATCTTTTACATTTGCGGAAGAAGTGCGAGCGATCGCTTAATATCCTCAAGGTGTTATCTAATACATCTTGGGGTGCTGATCGCACGTCACTCCTCCCCTCAGGGGGTTTACTTTCTTAAAGTAAACACGGGTGTCACAATCCCGAGATACCCCAGTGATCTTTCCTCTTCTTTATTTTCTTCTCTCTTCTACCCTACTGCTTTTTCTTCCTTTTCTCCCTCATTGTGGTTGCCTCTTACGAGGTTGAGGGCTCCCTTTGAGTAGCTGTCGCCACTCTGTTGCTATTAGCTACTCTTGGGGACTAAATCACCCACGTGTTTGCCGTGCGTGGAGACCCGTGTCCCTGGAAAGGAGGGTCCTGGTAATTGAGGCCCCCAGAGACCAACACATTACTTTGGCCTCTGCTTCAGGTAAACGGGAGGTGTGTTGTGGTCCTCAGCACATCAATCGGCTTTATGGATCAAGCGATCTGTACATCTGCTGGATGACTCGTTAAGGGTGGAGGCCATCACAGGGATGTATTGTGAACGTATTGGATCTGGCTAGCACTGGTGCAGCTGGTCTGCATCCCCTTGTTGGACTCGGTGGTGGGTGGTGCCGTCAGGTCCTGAAATTTCCATTTTTGATATGGAAACTAACACTATTTCTGTTCTCCCACGGGAGCATATGTTCTCACTCCTAAAAGCAAAATTTTACGTTATCAGTCAGAAAGAGGGTACGTTTGATAATGTATCCCCTTTCCTGATCCAGAAAGCTATTACTGGCACAATTGGTGAAGTGAAAGGAATTCGTAAACTGCGTTCTGGTGATTTAATGGTGGAAGTTGCTTCTGACACACAAGCAACAAAATTAAACAGTATGAGCATGCTTGCTAATTTTGAGGTGTCCGTCTCTCCTCATAAAAATCTTAACTTTTCTCGTGGTGTGATTTCAGCTCGTGATTTGCTTAACACGCCAACGGATGAGATTCTAGAAAATCTAAAAGATCAAAAAGTCTGCGCTGTTAAACGCATTACTGTCAGACGTGATGGTAAGGTAATAAATACCAAACACCTCACTCTGACATTTGCGACACCAGATTTACCACAGCATATTAAAGCTGCGTATATGAATCTCTCCGTTAGGCCATTTATACCAAATCCATTACGCTGCTTCCAATGCCAGAGGTTTGGTCACTCCAAAGTTGCTTGTACGGGTAAACTGACTTGCGCTGGCTGCGCTGCAGTTGACCATGAAAGTTCTTCTTGCACTGCAAAAGAAAAATGTGTCAACTGCAAAGGTGATCACCCCTCCTACGCTAGAAGTTGTCCTATCTGGCAATTGGAAAAGGAAATTATTACCACGAAGGTTAAGACCAACTGTACATATCCCGAGGCGAGACGTTCTGTAACATCTCGTACACCTCAAGCAGGAGCAAGCTATGCCAAAATCGCTGCCAAGGTCACCAGAACAGCAAGTACTCAAACTGAAGACTTTTCACTTCCCCTCGTTAAATTACCCCTTACATCTGTACAAAAGCCAAAATCTACCTCCGTATCCATCATTCGGAAAAAAGCTCCTATGGCTAAATCAAAAGCCATGAAGGCTTCAAAATTAAAATCTTCTAAAGAAGGCCCTTCTAGACCCTCAATATCCACCCGTAGAGCCATCTCACTGGAGTCTGATGCTGTTTCCTTACATCCTTCGGATGATGATATATCGTTCGATGAATGGACGGAAGACATGCCCTCCAGCTCCAGGAGAGGAGCTTTTTAATTTGAAAAATAGTCTCCTTTGTTTCGTGGAACTGCCATGGTTTGCGCTCTCATATTGATGACATCAAGTCTATAACATCAATTTATAGACCCGCATGTATAGCACTTCAGGAAACTTTCCTGAAGTCTAAAAATAATGTTTCATTGCGGGGATATAAATGTTTTAGAAAAGATTGTGGTGACAATGGGGCAGTGTCTGGAGGTGTTTGTATTTTAACATCTAATGATTTCCCCAACACTGTCCATCCAATCAATACGACTCTACAGGCTGTAGCTATAAAAATTCATACCACAGTTCTGATTACAGTCTGTAGTTTATATTTGCCACCACATGATGTCATCCGCCAAGAGGAACTTGATGCATTGATCGATCAGCTGCCAACACACTTTTTATTGCTCGGTGATTTGAACGGCCATAATTCACTGTGGGGAAGTGATGATACTAATTCTCGCGGTCGACAGATAGAGCAAGTTATTTCTGATAATTGTCTCTGTCTGATCAATACCGACGAGAAGACATATTTCCACATACCCACAAGAGCATTCCATTCTCTCGATCTCGCCATTTGTTCTCCCTCACTTCTGCCATTGTTAAATTTAACAGTAGGAAATGATCTGCATAACAGCGATCATTTTCCTCTTGTCATCTCCCAGACTAGAGGTAGTAGTGTGCAGCAACGCACACCTACTTACGTGTACAGTCGGGCAGATTGGCCTTTATTTACGCAATTGGCAGTCGTTGATAATAGAATGGTTACGATCGAGGATATTGATAATGCCGTATATAAAGTCACTGAAACAATTATATGTGCAGCTGATACTGCAATACCTAAGAGTTCTTCTAAACTAAAAAGGCGTTGCAAACCGTGGTGGAACAAGGAATGCCAAGAAACTTATAAAAAACAAAAGAAGTTATGGGGGTTATTTCGGAGATACCCCACAACGGAGAATCACAAGCGATCGCTCGCACTTCTTCCGCAAATGTAAAACGTGTGGAAGAAAGGTCAACTTTCGGTCAAATATCACACCAAGAAATTTAATCTCGTTGACTACAGGTATTTGTGTGTTGTTGAGTATGATAACTGGATCATTATGAATGCTGGTCTTCCTGCAGAAATGGACACAACAGCACTTGCTAGGAGATAGTGTAAAGCCATTCTCTGCACACCATGCAGCTATTTTATTAACAGATGTTTGTAGTTGTCTCTCAATTAAACGCATGTTTGAACCTTGGCAAGATATTTGCAGGTCATCTACTTATATTGTGCCCTATACAGAAGGTGATAAAAGATGAAGAATGCTACTGATGAATAAGTTAAAAATTGTTACGCTTAAAATAGAGCCTTCGGGTACACCCTCGGCCTGGGTAAAAGTATCGGATGTAGAGGATCCAACACGTACTTTAAAAACACGGGAGCGTAAAAAATTCTGTAGGAATATCGGAAGATTACCCTGAATGCCAAAATCATATAATATACGGAGAACACCGTATCGCCACGTACGGTCGTATGCCTTCTCGATGTCGAAGAAGATGGAAACCAGATGATTCCTCCGCACAAGAGCGTTGCGGATTTGGGTTTCCAAATATGTTATGTTATCAAGAGTGGATCTTCCTTTACGGAAACCACTCTGATTGACATGCATACATTTATTTTCTTCTAAGACATACACGAGGCGGGCGTTGACCATACGTTCGAGAGTCTTACAAAGGCAACTCGTCAGAGCTATAGGTCGGTAATTTGAAGGTTCTGAAGGACCCTTACCAGGCTTAAGAACCGGAATAACTATTGCTTCGCACCAGAGTGTTGGAAATTCATTTTCAGTCCAGATCCTATTGAACAAATATAATAAGTTCAATAGGGAGTCTGGACTTAAATGTCGAAGCATTTGATAGCTTATTCCATCAGGTCCTGGGCTGGTATTATTGGCCTGCTGTAATGCTCGCTTCAATTCCAACATCCGAAATTCGCAGTTGTATGGCAAAGCTTGTCTATGGTTGAAACGGATTGGTGTTTGCTCAGAACGACTCTTAATCCTTAAAAACAAAGGACTGTAACAGTCGGAGCTTGAGACACTAGCAAAACTTTCACCAAGGATGTTAGCTATTTCCTTCGGAGAAGAATGTATAGCAGCTCCGGTTTTTAAAATGGGAATGGGAAATTCCCTGTAAATTCCATTGGCTGCTTTTACTCTTCTCCACAACTGCTTACTGGATGTTGAAGATGTTATCGAAGAAACATAGCGGGACCAGGATTCCTTCTTACTTCTACGACGAGCTCTGCGAGCTAACGCTTTTGCTCTCTTAAAGGCAATAAGATTCTAAGTTGTGGGGTACCTCCGGAAAAGCCCCCATAACTTCCTTTGATTTTTGTATGTTTGTTGGCATTCATTGTTCCACCATGGTTTGCAACGCCGTTTTGATTTGGAAGAACTTTTCGGTATTGTAGCATCAGCTGCCCCTATAACAGTGACTTTATGTACGGCATTATTAATATTCTTGATCGTAACCATTCTATCATCAACGACTGCCAATTGTGTAAATAACGTCCAATCTGCCCGACTGTACACGTAAGTAGGTAGACAAATTCGTACACTACTACCTCCAGTCTGGGAGATGACGAGTGGGAAATGATCGCTGTTATGCAGATCATTCCCAACTGTTAAATTTAACAACGGCAGAAGTGACGATGAACAAATGGCGAGATCGAGAGAATGAAATGTCCTTGTGGGTGTGTGGAAGTAGGTTTTCTCGTCGGTGTTCATCAGACAGAGGCTATTATTAGAAATAAATTGGTCTATCTGACGACCGCGAGAATTGGTATCATCACTTTCCCACAAAGTATTATGTCCGTTAAAGTCACCGAATAACAAATATGGTGAAGGCAGCTGATCAACTAATGTATCAAGTTCTTCTTGGCGGATGACATTATGTGGTGGCAAATACAGGCTACAGACTGTAATCAAACATGTTGTATGAATTCTGACAGCTACAGCCTGTAGGGTTGCATTGATTGGATGGACAGTGCTGGGATAGTTATTGGATGTTAATATGCAAACACCACCAGACACTGCACCATCGTCACCAAGGTCTTTTCTAAACCATTGAAACCCACGCATAGTGATGTTATTTGTAGACTTCAGGAAGGATTCCTGAAGTGCTATGCATGCGGGGTTATAAGCTGATATAATAGACTTGATGTCATCAAGATGTGAACGCAAACCATGACAGTTCCAACAAATAAAGGAAGTTATTATTTAAATTGAAGAGCTCCTTCCCCGGAGCTGGAAGGCGAGTCTTCTATCATTTACTCGGGCGATAAATTATCGTCCGAGGGATGAAGAGAGACAGCATCAGCTTTCAGGGTCATGGCTCTACGGGTGGATAAGCAGGATTTTCGAGGACCCTCCTTTGCAGATTTTAATTTGGAGGCCTTAACGCCTCGAGATTTAGCCAAAGAAGCTCTTCTATTTAATGTTGATGTTGTTTTGGTCTTTCTGTTGTTAGTTGGGGTAATCTCATTATGGGAAATGGCAGGGTATCCGTTTGAGTACTAGAACTTTTGGTGACTTTTTTTGCTGCGGCTGCATAACTCAATCCAGACTGTGGCGTACGAGAGGCAACAATTTTCCTAGCCTCAGGATAAGGACAGTTGTTTTTAACTTTTATTGTGGTGATTTCTTTTTCTATAGCCCATTGAGGACAACTTCGAGAATAGGAGGGATGTTCACCGTGACAGTTTACGCAAACCTCCTTTGCTGTGCAGGTCGAATTATCGTGGCCAACTACCGCGCAGCGAGCGCAGGTAAGTTTGCCTCTGCAAGCATTTCTCGAGTGTCCAAAACGCTGGCATTGGAAACATCTCAAGGGATTTGGAATATATTGTCTGACGGGTAGATTCAAGTAAGCAACTTTGATTTTGGCAGGAAGGTCAGGGGTCGCAAAGGTCAGAATGAGATGCTTAGTGTCAATGAACTGCCCATCTCTTCTGATTCTAATGCGTTCAACGCCACAGACCTTTTGACATTTCAGATTATCAAGAATTTCATCCGTCGAAGTATTTAATAAATCCCTTGCGGAAATCACTCCACGCGAAAAGTTTAAATTTCCATGAGGCAGGACAGTCACCTCTATATTCGGCATCAGTTGCATTTCACTTATTTTTGATGCTTGGGTAGAGTTAGCAACCTCTATCAGTAAGTCACCTGATCTTAATTTACAGATACCTTTTAACTCTCCTATAAAACCCGATATTCCTTTTTGAATAAGGAAAGGGGACACTTTCTCAAATGAACCCACTTTCCTTTTGACTATAAAATATTTACAGTTAGTGTCATTCAATATATGCTCCCGTGGGAGAAAAGAGATTTTTCTATTTTCCATAATTTTTAGTTAAAATTTCGGGACCTGACCGCACCACCCACCACCGAGTCCAACAAGGGGATGCAGACCAGCTGCACCAGTGCTAGCCAGATCCTATACGCTCACAGTACATCCCTGTGATGGCCTCCACCCTTAACGAGTCATCCAGCAGATGTACCGATCGCTTGATCCATAAAGCCGATTGATGTGCTGAGGACCACAACACACCTCCCGTTTACCTGAAGCAGAGGCCAAAGTAATGTGTTGGTCTCTGGGGGCCTCAATTACCAGGACCCTCCTTTCCAGGGACACGGGTCTCCACGCACGGCAAACACGTGGGTGATTTAGTCCCCAAGAGTAGCTAATAGCAAAAGAGTGGCGAAAGCTGCTCAAGGGGAGCCCTCAACCTCATCAGAGGCAACCACAATGAGGGAGAAATGGAAGGAAAAGCAGAAGAGTAAAGGAGAGAAGAAAAGAAAGAGGAGGACAGATCACTGGGGTACCTCGGGATTGTGACACCCGTGTTTACTTAAAGAAAGTAAACCCCCTGAGGGGGAACTGAAGGCAGAATAGAAGTTGATGCAGATTTTATAATTATTCATATGGAGAATAAAAATTTTACTTTTCTTCCATGGGAGCAACAAATTGATAATGTAAGTCCAAAATTTTTTTTATTAAAAGAAAGGAGGGAAATTTCACAGCAGTTTCTCCTTTCTTAATTTCGAAAGGAATATCTGGAATTATTGGGGAAGTTAAGAAAGTTCAGAAGATGCGCTCAGGTGACCTGCTTGTGGAGGCTGCTGCGGACTCACAAGCAGTAATTCTGACAAGCATGAAAACATTAGCTAACATCGAAGTGACTGTTTCGCCTCACGGTAACCTTAAATTTTCACGTGGTGTTATTTCCGCAAGGGATTTATTATATACGCCGACGGAAGAAATTCTTGAAAACTTACAAAATCAGAAGGTCTGTGGCGTAAGACGCATTACAGTCAGACGGGATGGAAAGAAATCGATACCAAGCACATGATTCTGACTTTTGCGACCCCAGACCTTCCGCAGTATGTACAGTCGGTCAAAAAAATATATGATAACCGGACCCCATTCAAATTTTTCATGAATGAGCTTACGCGGTTAGACCGTGACCAAGGTTGGTTGATAAAAAAATTGAAGGTTGATCATGGTTGGTGGTGTGTATGAAGTTGAATGGATCATGGATGGAAGGTTAGAATATTGACAACTTGTTGTTGTTGTTGGTTGGGTTTTATGGCGCAAGGTCCAAAAAAGGACATGCTGCGCCAAGAATAAAATTTTAGTTTTTCATTTTTTTTAAAACCCAAACAACATATAAAATCTATTAAAAAACAAAAATTGTTGTATATATATATATATTTTAAAAGTCAATTTGTATATAGGATTAATAAAAATATAATTTTACAAATATAAAACAAATTAAATAAAATTTAAAAAACCTATAGATCTTAAAAACGCAAACAAGTTTGCGTGGGGTGGTTCCCCCAACAAATCAAACAATGTTAAAAAATCTGTTTTAAAAAAAAGTATACGTTCATTGTTAAAATCTTTGCATGAAATTAAAATATGTGACACTGTATATGGTACATCACACGTTTCACACCTTGGATTCAATTCATTTAGAAACAAATGTCTGTGTGTGAAACGTGTGTGTGCGATACGAAGGCGAGTCTATCTGACATCTGTTCTTCGTAACGGTAAAACTGATGATGGAATGAAAGATGGGAATATGGCACACAATTTATTAGAGACCTGCATACTCCATAACTCCTGCCAGAGAGATTTAACAAATGTTTTAACAACCCTTCTCACATCGAAAAGAGGGACAGATGAATGTAGTACAGATGATGCAGCTTTAGCAGCTGCATCCGCCTTTTCATTGCCCTCTAGACCTACATCACCTGTGATCCAACAGAAAATGATTTCATAACCCTTGCCAGCAAAGGAATCCAAAGCTCCGAAAATCTTGGACACAACAGGGTGACAATAATTGGAATTTCTCAACGCTTCTAATACACTCAAACTGTCAGTATACACGCAAAGTTTATTATAATTTCCTGTATTCACAAGCTGAAGAGCTTGATGAATGGCGGTAGCTTCAGCTGTAAAGATGGAGCAGGACGTATGAAGGCTGTAACCATAAATGGCATTAGCATAGAATATGCCACAGCCAACATGTCCTGCATTTTTAGATCCATCTGTGAATACAGGCGTGTAAGATGAATACTGACAGCGGTGTGACAAGAAAAGCTGTTGGAAAACCGTTGAGGTTGTGTCCGATTTTCTAAACAGAGCAAATGGATTAATAATGTTTATCTGTGGATCATACCATGGTGGATATAAATGTAAGTCCGTTTTACTAAAACGGACATCATATAGGTCTGTCAAAAATAGTTGATCTGTAGTTCGAGTAAGAAAGGGTTGGATGCTGTACGGTCGAGCATCATACAGTCTCTTTAATGCAGGAGAAATAGCCAAGGAGCGTATAGGATGTTGTCGGTCAGACATGACCTTTGCGTAATAATCGAGAGACAGCCGCATCCGTCTCAGGTCTAAAGGCAATTGCTGACAAATCGCGTAAAGACTCTGGACGGGTGATGTGCGGAATGCGCCTGAACAAATTCTCAAAGCAGAGTGATGAACAGTGTCCAGTCTGCGTAAAACAGAAGACCTAGCAGATCCATACACAACACTTCCGTAGTCAATACGAGATAAAATGAGTGCTTGATAGACTCGAAGGAGTGACAAGCGATCAGCACCCCAAGATGTATTAGAAAGCACCTTGAGGATATTAAGCGATCGCTCACACTTCTTCCGCAAATGTAAAACATGCGGAAGAAAGGTCAACTTTCGGTCGAATGTCAAACCAAGAAATTTAATCTCGTTGACTACAGGTATTGTAGTGTTGTTCAGATGAATAACAGGATCGCTGTGAAGACTGGTCTTCTTGCAAAAATGGACACAGCAGCTCTTGCTAGGAGATAGTTTAAAGCCATTCTCTGCACACCATGCAGCTATTTTATTAACAGATGTTTGTAGTTGTCTCTCAATTAAACGCATGTTCGATCCTTGGCATGATATTTGCAGGTCGTCCACATACATAGTGCCATATACTGAAGGTGATAGAAGATGGAGGATGTGACTAATGAAAAGGTTAAAAATAGTTACGCTTAAAATTGAACCTTGGGGTACACCCTCGGCTTGATTAAAAGTATTGGACAAAAGGTGACCAATACGTACTTTAAAAACACGGGAGCGTAAGAAATTCTGTAGGAATATCGGAAGATTACCCCGAAAGCCAAAATCATATAAACAACGGAAAACACCGTATCGCCACGTACGGTCGTATGCCTTCTCGATGTCGAAGAAGATGGAAACCAGATGATTTCTCCGCACAAAAGCGTTGCGGATTTGGGTTTCCAAGTAAGTAATGTTATCAAGAGTGGATCTTCCTTTACGGAAACCACTCTGATTGACATGTATATATTTATTTTCTTCTAAGACATGTACGAGACGGGCGTTGACCATACGTTCGAGAGTCTTACAAAGGCAACTCGTCAGAGCTATTGGTCGATAATTTGATGGTTCTGAAGGATCCTTACCAGGTTTAAGGACCGGAATTACTATTGCTTCGCTCCAGAGTGATGGAAATGTATTTTCAGTCCAGATCCTATTGAACAAATACAATAAGTTCAACAGGGAATCTGGACTTAAATGTCGAAGCATTTGATAGCTAATTCCGTCTGGTCCTGGGCTGGTATTGTTGGCCTGCTGTAATGCTCGCTTCATTTCCAACATCCGAAACTCGCAGTTGTAAGGAAAAGCTTGACTTTTGGTGAAACGGATTTGTGTTCGCTCAGCTCGACTCTTCGTCCTTAAAAAAGAAGGACTATAAGAGTCAGAACTTGAGACGCTGGCAAATGTTTCACCAATGACATTAGCAATATCCATAGGAGAAGAGTATATAGCAGCTCCGGTTTTTAATATAGGAATTGCAAATTCTCTATATATACCATTGGCTGCTTTTACTTTTCTCCATAACTGCTTACTGGATGTGGAAGATGTTATAGAGGATACATAGCGAGACCAGGATTCCTTCTGACTTTGTCGACGAGCTCTGCGAGCTAATGTTTTTGCTCTCTTAAATGCAATAAGGTTCTCCGTTGTGGGGTACCTTCGGAATAGCCCCCATAACTTCCTTTGTTTTTTATATGTTTGTTGGCATTCATTGTTCCACCATAGTTTGCAACGCCGTTTTGGTTTAGAAGAACTTTTAGGTATTGCTGTATCAGCTGCACTTATAATTGTTTCAGTGACTTTATATACGGCATTATCAATATTCTCGATCGTAACCATTTTATCATCAACGACTGCCAATTGTGTAAATGACGTCCAATCTGCCCGACTGTACACGTAAGTAGGTATGCGTTTCTGCAAACTACTACCTCCAGTCTGGGTTGGTTGGTTGGTTGGTTGGGTTTTGTGGCGCAAGGTCCAAAAAGGACAATGCTGCGCCAAAAAATTAAATTTTATGGAGAACTTTTATTGGCAAAACCCATACTCAACGTTAAAAATTTAAAAAACAAAAATAATTGTATATAAATATATTAAAATCTAAATAAGTAAAGTTGTAAAAGTAGAGTAAATTTAATAAAATTTAAATAAAATGAAGAAATCCAATTGCCTTTAAATAGGCAAAAAGATTTCTGTGGGGTGGTTCCCCCAATAAATCAGACATAGTTAAAATATTAGTATTAAAATATTGTAAACGCTGCTGGTTAAAATAATGACATGAAATTAAAATATGATAAATAGTGTATGGTTCATCACACGTTTCACACCATGGGTTTAATTCACTTAGAAATAGATGTCTATGTGTGAAACGTGTGTGGCCGATACGAAGGCGAGTTAATCTTACGTCTGCACTTCGTAGCGGTAAAATAGATAATGAGGTGACGGATGAGAAAATAGAATGTAATTTATTGACAACCTGCATATTCCACGATTCCTGCCAAAGGGAATAAATTAATGATTTTACACCCCTTCTCACATCAGAGAGCGGAACTGATGGTAAAATTTGACCTGATGCAGCCTTTGCAGCTGCATCCGCTCTCTCATTTCCATCAAGACCTACGTGACTTGGTACCCAACAAAATAAAATTTGGTAACCCTTGCCAGCAAGGGATTCCAATACTCTGAGAATTCTGGACACAACAGGATGATTATTAAAACTATTGCCTCTCAAAGCTTCCAAAACACTCAAGCTGTCAGTATATATACAAAATTTATGATAGTCGTCTGTATTCACCTGCTGAAGAGCATAGTATATTGCTGTTGCTTCAGCAGTGAAGATGGAGCAGGACGGATGTAGGCTGTAACTAAAACATGTATTATTCATAAAAATGCCACAGCCCACATGTCCTGCTGATTTTGATCCATCTGTGAATACAGGTTTGTACGACTGATACTGACAGCGATGAGATAAAAATAGCTGTTGAAAGACAATAGGTGTTGTGTCCGATTTTCCATATTGAGCAAAGGAATACATAAAATCAAGTGTCGGGTCATACCAAGGCGGATAAGCAAAGTAAGATGGTGATTCAATCCGCAAATCACGTAGATCAGTAAGAGATAAATATGTGTTTATTCGTGTGAGAAAAGGTGGGATGCTCATAGGACGAGCATCATAAAGTCTTATAAGACCAGGATAAGGAATCATAGAGAGTAGCGGATGATGAGGGGTCGATATGATTTTATAGTAGTAATTGAGAGACTGCTGCATTCGTCGCAGGTCTAACGGCAATTGATGACAAATCACGTATAGACTCTGGACGGGTGATGTGCGAAATGCGCCAGAACATATTCTCAGGGCAGTTTGTTTGTTTGTTTGTTTGAGTTTTATGGCACAAGGTCCAGTAAAGGACAAGCTGCGCCAAGAAATTAAATTTTAATATAAAACTTTAATATGAAAACCCAGACTCAACATTAAAAGATTAAAAAACAAAAATAAGTGTATATATATTTTTAAAATCTAAATTAAGTAAAATGAAAACAATAATCAATCTTATAAAATTAAAGTAGTAAAATTTAAATAAAATTAAGAAACCCAATCGCCTTTAAAAAAGCGAAAAGGTTTCTGTGGGGAGGCTCCCCCAATAAATCAGACATAGTTAAAATATCAGTTTTAAAACATTGTAAACGTTGATGGTTAAAATAATGACATGAAATTAAAATATGATAAATTGTGTATGGTTCATCACACGTTTCACACCATGGATTTAATTCATTTAGAAATAGATGTCTGTGTGTGAAACGTGTGTGTCCGATACGAAGGCGAGTTAATCGAACATCGGCACTTCGTAACGGTAAAATTGGTAATGTGGTGAGGTATGGGAAAACGTTATGTAGTTTGTTGCCGACCTGCATGCTCCATGACTCCTGGCAAAGAGAATATATGAATCTCTTAACACCCTTTTTCACATCAGAGAGCGGAACAGATGGTGAAATTCGACCTGATGCGGTCCTTGCAGCCGCATCCGCTCTCTCATTTCCATCAAGACCTAAGTGACTTGGTACCCAACAAAATAAAATTTTAAAACCCTTGCCAGCAAGGGATTCCAATACTCTGAAAATTCTGGACACAACAGGATGATTATTAAAACTATTGCCTCTCAAAGCTTCCAAAACACTCATGCTGTCAGTATATATACAAAATTGTCGATAGTCATCTGTATTCACCTGCTGAAGAGCGTAGTATATAGCTGTTGCTTCAGCAGTAAAGATGGAGCAGGACGAATGTAGGCTGTAACTGAAAGTTGTACAATTAATAAAAATGCCACAGCCCACATGTCCTGCAGATTTAGATCCATCTGTGAATACAGGTTTGTATGACTGATACTGACAGCGATGAGAAGAAAATAGCTGTTGAAAGACAATAGGTGTTGTGTCAGATTTTACAAAATGAGTAAAGGAATCAATAAAAGCAAATGTTGGGTTATACCAAGGCGGATGAGTATAGTAATTAGGTGAATCAATCCGCAAATCACATAGGTCAGTTAATAGAAGATATGATTCAACTCGTGTGAAAAAAGGTGGGATGCTTCTCGGGCGAGCATCATAAAGTCTCTTAAGAGAATCATTAGGAATCATTGAGCGTAGAGGATGATAAGGGGTCGATATAACTTTAGCGTAATAATTGAGAGACAGCTGCATTCGTCGCAGGTCTAGTGGTAATTGATGACATATTACATATAGACTCTGGACGGGTGATGTGCGAAATGCGCCAGAACATATTCTCAAGGCAGAGTGATGGACAGTGTCCAATCTGCGTAAGACAGAAGACCTAGCAGACCCATAAACAACACATCCGTAGTCAATGCGGGATAATATCAGAGATTGATAAACCCGAAGGAGTGACGAGCGATCTGCACCCCAAGATGTATTTGATAACACTTTGAGGATATTAAGCGATCGCTCACATTTCTTCCGCAAATGTAAAACATGCGGAAGAAAGGTCAATTTTCTGTCGAAAATCACTCCCAGGAATTTTACCTCATTGACTACAGGTATTGGTGTATTATTAATATGGATGATTGGATCATTGTGCTGGCTTGTCTTTCTGCAGAAGTGGACACAACTACTCTTGCCAGGAGATAAAATATGGCCATTTTCAGCACACCATGCAGCTAGTTTATTTACAGCAGTTTGTAATTGTCTCTCAATTAATCGCATATTGGACCCCTGACATGATATTTGCAGGTCGTCAACAAACAAAGTTCCTTTAACAGATGAAGGAAGAAGATGAAGTATGCTACTTATGGATAAATTAAAAAGTGTGACACTTAAAATTGAACCCTGAGGTACACCCTCAGATTGAGTAAAAGTATTGGAAAAAATACTTCCAATACGGATTTTAAAACCACGGGAGCTTAAAAAGTTCTGAATAAACATAGGCAGATTACCCCGAAAGCCAAAATCATAAATCCTACGGAGAATTCCATAACGCCACGTACGGTCATAAGCCTTCTCTATGTCGAAGAAAATGGAAACGAGATGATTTCTCCGCACAAAGGCATTGCGGATCTGCGTTTCCAAAAATGTAATATTATCAAGAGTGGATCTTCCTTTTCGGAAGCCACTCTGATTGATATGAATACCGTTATTCTTTTCCAAGACATATACGAGGCGGGCATTGACCATACGTTCGAGAGTCTTACATAAGCAACTCGTCAGAGCTATAGGTCGGTAATTCAAAGGATTAGAAGGATCTTTTCCAGTCTTTAGGATCGGAATCACTATTGCTTCTCTCCAAAGAGATGGAAATACATTTTCAGTCCAGATCCTATTGAACAAAAGTAATAAGTTCAATAGGGAGTCTGGACCTAAATGTTGAAGCATGTAATAGCTGATTCCATCGGGTCCAGGACTGGTACTATTGGCCTGCTGTAATGCTTTCTTCAATTCTGACATCTGAAATTCACAGTTGTAAGGTAAGGCTTGTCCCTGATTGAAACGAATTGAATTTCGCTCAGCACGACTCTTAGTCCTTAAAAACGAAGGACTATAAGAGTCAGTGCTTGAGACATTAGCAAAAGTTTCACCAAGGACATTAGCGATTTCCTGAGGAGCAGAGTGTACAGCAGCTCCGGTTTTTAATATAGGGATAGAGAATTCCCTATAAATACCATTGGCTGCCTTCACTCTTTTCCACAACTGCTTACTTGATGTAGAAGATGTTATAGAAGAAAGATAGCGAGACCAAGATTCCTTCTGACTTTGACGACGAGCTCTACGAGCTAAAGCTTTTGCTCTCTTAAAGGCGATTAAATTCTCCGTTGTGGGGTACCTCCGAAATAACCCCCATAGTCTCCTCTGCATTTTATAGGCATTTTGACATTCATAATTCCACCATGGTTTACAACGCCTGTGTGGTATAGAGGAACATTTTGGAATTGCAGAATCAGCTGCATTTATTATGGTTTCAGTGACTTTTTTAACGGCGTTATCAATATCATCGATCATAACCATTTTATCATCAACGACTGCCAATTGTGTAAATAAAGGCCAATCTGCCCGACTGTACACGTAAGTAGGTAGACGTTGTCCTACACTACTACCTCCAGTCTTGGAGATGACGAGTGGGAAATGATCGCTGTTATGCAGATCATTTCCTACTGTTAAATTTAACAATGGCAGAAGTGAGGGAGAACAAATGGCGAGATCGAGAGAATGAAATGTTCTTGTGGGTAGGTGGAAATATGTCTTCTCGTCGGTATTCATCAGACAGAGGCTATTATCAGAAATAAATTGCTCTATCTGACGACCGCGAGAATTAGTATCATCACTTCCCCACAAAGAGTTATGGCCGTTAAAATCACCGAGTAATATAAATGGTGTTGGCAGCTGATCAATCAATGCGTCCAGTTCCTCTTGGCGGATGACATCATGTGGTGGTAAATATAAACTACAGACTGTAATCAGAACTGTTATATGAATTCTTATAGCTACAGCCTGTAGAGTAGTATTGATTGGATGGACAGTGCTGGGGAAATCATTAGATGTTAAAATGCAAACACCACCAGACACTGCACCATCATCACCACAATCTTTTCTAAAACATTTATATCCACGCATGGAAACATTATTTGTAGACTTCAGGAAAGTCTCCTGAAGTGCTACACATGCGGGACTATAAATTGATGTTATTGATTTGATGTCATCAATATGAGAGCGTAAACCATGGCAGTTCCATGAAACAAAGGAGACTATGTTTTAAATTGAAAAGCTCCTTTAGTGGAGCTGGAGGGCATGTCTTCCGTCCATTCATCGAACGATATATCATCGTCCGATGGATGTAAGGAAACAGCATCAGACTCCAGCGATATGGCTCTACGGGTGGATATTGAGGGCCTAGAAGGGCCCTCTTTAGCAGATTTTAGTTTAAGTGCCTTCATGGCTTTTGATTTAGCCATAGGAGCTTTTTTCCTAACGATGGAAACGGAGGTCGATTTTGGCTTTTGTACAGATGTAGGGGGTAATTTAACAAAGGGAAGTGAAAAGTTTTCTGTTTGTGTACTAGCGGTTCTGGTGATTTTGGCGGCGATTTTTGCATAGCTTGCTCCAGCCTGAGGTGTACGAGATGTTACAGAACGTCTCGCCTCGGGATATGAACAGTTATTCTTAACTTTTGTGGTTATGATTTCCTTTTCTAATTGCCAGATAGGACAACTTCTAGCATAGGAGGGGTGATCTCCTTTGCAGTTGACACATTTTTCTTTTGCTGTGCAAGAAGAACTTTCATGGTCAACTGCAGCGCAGCGAGCGCAAGTCAGTTTACCCCTACAAGCTATTTTGGAGTGTCCAAATCGTTGGCAATTGAAGCAGCGTAAAGGATTTGGTATAAATGGCCTAACAGAGAGATTCATATACGCAGCTTTAATATGCTGCGGTAAGTCTGGTGTCGCAAATGTCAGAGTGAGGTGTTTGGTATTTATTACCTTACCATCACGTCTGACAGTAATGCGTTTAACAGCGCAGACTTTTTGATCTTTTAGATTTTCTAGAATCTCATCCGTTGGCGTGTTAAGCAAATCACGCGCTGAAATCACACCACGAGAAAAGTTCAGATTTTTATGAGGAGAGACGGACACCTCAAAATTAGCAAGCATGCTCATACTGTTTATATTTGTTGCTTGTGTGTGAGAAGCAACTTCCACCATTAAATCACCAGAACGCAGTTTTCGAATTCCCTTCACTTCGCCAATTGTGCCAGTAATAGCTTTCTGGATCAGGAAAGGGGATACATTATCAAACGTACCCTCTTTCCGACTGATGACATAAAATTTTGCGTTTAGGAGTGAGAACATATGCTCCCGTGGGAGAACAGAAATATTGTTGGTTTCCATATTAGTCATGGAAATTTCGGGACCTGACGGCACCACCCACCACCGAGTCCAACAAGGGGATGCAGACCAGCTGCACCAGTGCTAGCCAGATCCTATACGCTCACAGTACATCCCTGTAATGGCCTCCACCCTTAACGAGTCATCCAGCAGATGTACCGATCGCTTGATCCATAAAGCCGATTGATGTGCTGAGGACCACAACACACCTCCCGTTTACCTGAAGCAGAAGCCAAAGTAATGTGTTGGTCTCTGGGGGCCTCAATTACCAGGACCCTCCTTTCCAGGGACACGGGTCTCCACGCACGGCAAACACGTGGGTGATTTAGTCCCCAAGAGTAGCTAATAGCAACAGAGCGGCGACAGCTGCTCAAGGGGAGCCCTCAACCTCCTGAGAGGCAACCACATTGAGGGGGGAAAGGAAGGAAAAGCAGAAGAGTAGAGGAGAGAAGAAAAAAAAGAAGAGAAAAGATCACTGGGGTACCTCGGGATTGTGACACCCGTGTTTACTTAAAGAAAGTAAACCCCCTGAGGGGTATTCTCAGGGCAGAGTGATGGACAGTGTCCAATCTGCATAAGACAGAAGACCTTGCAGATCCATACACAACACATCCGTAGTCAATACGGGATAAAATAAGAGATTGATAAACCCGAAGGAGTGATGAGCGATCAGCACCCCAAGATGTATTTGATAACACCTTGAGGATATTAAGCGATCGCTCACATTTCTTCCGCAGATATAAAATATGCGGAAGAAAAGTTAGTTTTCGGTCGAAAATCACTCCGAGGAATTTTACCTCATTGACCACAGGTATTGGTGTATTGTTGATGTAAATTATTGGATCATTATGCAAGCTAGTCTTTCTGCAAAAGTGGACACAACTACTCTTGCCAGGAGACAGAGTATGGCCATTTTCAGCACACCATGCAGCTAATTTATTTACAGCACTTTGTAACTGTCTCTCAATTAATCGCATATTGGACCCCTGACACGATATTTGCAGGTCGTCAACAAACAAAGTTCCATGAACAGAAGATGGTAGGTGATATAAAATGTTGCTTATATACAGGTTAAAAAGGGTAACATTTAAAATGGAGCCTTGGGGTACACCCTCAGCTTGAATAAAAGTATTGGAAAAAATACTTCCAACACGAATTTTAAAAACACGGGAGCGTAAAAAGTTTTGCAGGAATTTCGGCAAATTACCCCTGAATCCAAAATTATATAAAGTACGGAGAATTCCATATCGCCACGTACGGTCGTAGGCCTTCTCTATGTCAAAGAAAATGGAGACCAGATGATTTCTTCGCACAAAAGCATTGCGAATCTGGGTCTCCAAATATGTTATATTATCTAGAGTGGATCTTCCTTTACGGAAGCCACTCTGATTAATAGGTATACATTTATTTTTTTCCAAGACATATACGAGTCGGTTATTGACCATACGTTCAAGAGTCTTACATAAGCAGCTGGTCAGAGCAATTGGTCGATAATGTGAAGGTTCTGAAGGATCCTTACCAGGCTTCAGAATTGGAATCACTATGGCTTCGTTCCACATAGATGGAAATTTATTTTCAGTCCAGATCCTATTGAACAAAAGCAATAGGTTCAACAGGGAGTCTGGACTTAAATATTGAAGCATGTAATAGCTGATTCCATCAGGTCCTGGACTGGTGTTATGGGCCTGCTTTAGTGCTTTCTTCAATTCCAACATCCGAAATTCGCTGTTATAAGGCAAAGCTTGTCCATGGTTGAAACGAATTGGTGTTTTTTCAGCTCGACTCTTAATCCTTAGGAACGAAGGAGTATAAGAGTCGGTACTGGAGACACTGGCAAAAGTTTCACCAAGGACATTAGCGATATCCTTAGGAGAAGAGTGTATAGCAGCTCTGGTTTTTAAAACAGGAATAGAGAATTCCTTATAAATACCATTGGCTGCTTTCACTCTTCTCCATAACTGCTTACTGGATGTGGAAGATGTTATTGAAGAAACATAGCGAGACCAGGATTCCTTCTGACTTCGACGACGAGCTCTGCGAGCTAATGCTTTTGCTCTTTTAAAGGCAATAAGATTCTCCGTTGTGGGGTACCTCCGAAATAACCCCCATAACTTCCTTTGTTTTTTATAAGTTTCTCGGCATTCATTATTCCACCACGGTTTGACCCCTCAGGGGGTTTACTTTCTTTAAGTAAACACGGGTGTCACAATCCCGAGGTACCCCAGTGATCTTTCCTCTTCTTTCTTTTCTTCTCTACTTCTCCCTTCTGCTTTTTCTTCCTTTTCTCCCTCAATGTGGTTGCCTCTCAGGAGGTTGAGGGCTCCCCTTGTTTGTTTGTTTGTTTTGTTGGGTTTTATGGCACAAGGTCCAAAAGAGGACATGCTGCGCCAAGACTAAAATTTTTATTTCCTTTTTTTTTTTTTTTAGATATAGTTTTTAAAAAACCCAAACAACATTAAAATATATTAAAAAACAAAAATCCGTGTATATAATAGTCTAAAAATGTGTATCTAAAAGTGTATATATAAAATCTAAAAGTGTAAATATATTTACAATGCTAAAATGTAAAACATTAGATAAAATGTAAAAAACCTATTGCCCTTAAAAAGGCAAATAGATTTCTGTGGGGTGGTTCCCCTAACAAATCAAATAAAGTGATAAAATGAGTTTTAAAATAAAGTAAACGTTCCTTGTTAAAATCTTTACATGAAATTAAAATATGATTAATAGTATATGGTTCATCACACGTTTCACACCATGGATTTAGTTCACTAAGAAACAAGTGCCTGTGTGTGAAACGTGTGTGTCCTATACGAAGGCGGGTCAGGCGGACATCCGCACTTCGCAAAGGTAAAACCGATAATGTGGTGAGATATGGAAAAATCGCACACAATTTATTGGTGACCTGCATGCTCCAAAGTTCCTGGAAGAGACCATTAACTAACTTTTTCACACCCTTTCTCACATCTAAAAGAGGGACAGATGATTGAATTATAGGTGACCCAGCTTTAGCAGCTGCGTCAGCCTTTTCATTTCCCTCAAGACCTATGTGACTTGGGATCCAACAGAACATTATTTCATAGCCCTTGCCAGCAAGGGAATCCAATGCCTGGAAAATCTTGGACACAATTGGATGACAGTAAATATTTAAATTCCCCAACGCTTCTAAAACACTCAAGCTGTCAGTATACACGCAAAACTTTTTGGAATTTACAATATTCACGAGCTGAAGTGCCTCAGAAATCGCAGTCGCTTCAGCAGTGAAGATGGAACAGGAAGCATGAAGGCTGTAACTATAAGAGATATCATTAATAAATACACCGCAGCCGACATGTCCTGCTGTTTTTGATCCATCCGTGAATATTGGCGTGTACGAAGAATACTGACAGCGATGTGATGAATAGAGCTGTTGGAAAATTGTAGAACTTGTGTCCGATTTCCTAAAACAGGCAAATGAATTAACAATATTTATCTGTGGATCATACCAAGGTGGATGTGATAATATATCCGTTTTAATGAAACGGACATCACATAGGTCTGACAAAAGTAAATAAAATTTTGTACGAGTGAGGAAGGGTGGAATGCTAAAGGGTCTAGCATCATATAGTCTACTTAAACCAGGAACAGAAGCAAATGAATGCAATGGATGTTGAGGGTCAGACATAATTTTAGCGTAATAATTGAGAGACTGCTGCATTCGTCTCAGGTCTAAAGGCAGTTGTTGGCAAATTGCATAAAGACTCTGGACGGGTGATGTGCGGAATGCGCCTGAACAGATTCTCAAAGCAGAGTGATGCACAGTGTCCAGTCTGCGTAAAACAGAAGATCTAGCCGATCCATACACCACACACCCGTAGTCAATACGAGATAAAATTAATGCTTGATAGATTCGAAGGAGTGATGAGCGATCAGCACCTCAAGATGTGTTCGAAAGAACCTTGAGGATATTAAGTGACCGCTCGCATTTCCTCCGCAGCTGCAAAGCATGCGGAAGAAATGTCAACTTTCGATCAAATATCACTCCGAGAAATTTTATCTCACTGACCACGGGAATAGGTGTGCTATTAATGTATATTGTAGGATCTTGGTGTAAGCTAGTCTTTTTGCAGAAATGGACACATTTACTCTTGCTAGGAGACAGTGTATGGCCATTCTCAGCACACCATGCAGCTAGTTTATTAATAGTTGTTTGTAGCTGTCTCTCAATTAATCGCATGTTTGACCCTTGACAGGAAATTTGCAGGTCATCAACATAAAGTGTGCCATAAACAGGAGATGAAATTTGATGCAGAATGGTGCTTATGAACAAATTAAAAAGAGTGACACTTAAAATTGAGCCTTGGGGAACACCCTCGGCTTGATTAAAAGTATTGGACAAAAAGTGTCCAATACGAACTTTAAAAACTCGGGAGCGTAAGAAATTCTGAAGGAATATCGGAAGACTACCCCGAAAGCCAAAATCATATAATTTACGGAGAAGACCATATCGCCACGTACGGTCGTATGCCTTCTCGATGTCGAAGAAGATGGAAACCAGATGGTTTCTCCGCACGAATGCGTTGCGGATTTGGGTTTCCAAATAAGTTATGTTATCTAGAGTGGATCTCCCTTTACGGAAGCCACTCTGATTTATATGTATACATTTATTATCTTCTAAGACATGTACGAGACGGGCGTTGACCATACGTTCGAGAGTCTTACAAAGGCAACTCGTCAGAGCTATAGGTCGGTAATTTGAAGGTTCTGAAGGATCCTTACCAGGCTTAAGGACCGGAATTACTATTGCTTCGCACCAGAGTGTTGGAAATTCATTTTCAGTCCAGATCCTATTGAACAAATGCAATAAGTTCAACAGGGAGTCTGGACTTAAATGTTGAAGCATTTGATAGCTAATTCCATCAGGTCCTGGACTGGTATTATTGGCCTGCTGTAAAGCTTTCTTCAATTCTAACATTCGAAATTCGCAGTTGTAGGGTAAGGCTTGTCCATGGTTGAAATGAATTGGTCTTTGCTCAGCACGACTCTTAATCCTTAAAAACGAAGGACTGTAAGAGTCAGTGCTTGAGACACTAGCAAAACTTTCACCAAGGACGTTAGCTATTTCCTTCGGAGAAGAATGTATAGCAGCTCCGGTTTTTAAAATGGGAATGGGAAATTCCCTGTAAATTCCATTGGCTGCTTTTACTCTTCTCCACAACTGCTTACTGGATGTTGAAGATGTTATAGAAGAAACATAGCGAGACCAAGATTCCTTCTGACTTCTACGACGAGCTCTACGAGCCAATGCTTTTGCTCTCTTGAAGGCAATAAGATTCTCCGTTGTGGGGTATCTCCTAAACAACCCCCATAACTTCCTTTGTCTCTTATAAGTTATTTGACATTCTTTATTCCACCATGGTTTACACCGCCTGTGTGTTTTGGAGGAACTTTTAGGGATTGCAGTATCAGCTGCACATATAATTGTCTCAGTGACCTTTTGAACGGCCTCATTTATATTTTGGATCATGACCATTGTAGAATCAACAACTGCCAAATGTGTAAACAGCGTCCAATCTGCCCGACTGTACACGTAAGTAGGTACACGTTGCTGCACACTACTACCTCCAGTCTGGGAGATGACGAGTGGGAAATGATCGCTATTATGCAGATCATTCCCCACAAACAAATTTAACAATGGCAGAAGTGAAGGAGAACAAATGGCCAGATCAAGTGAGTGAAATGTTCTTGTGGGTATGTGGAAGTATGTCTTCTCGTCGGCATTCATCAGACAGAGGTTATTATCAGAAATAAATTTCTCTATCTGACGACCGCGAGAATTAATATCATCACTTCCCCACAAAGTATTGTGGCCATTAAAGTCACCGAGTAACAAAAATGGACTGGGCAGCTGATCAACTAAATCATCAAGTTCCTCTTGGCGGATGACATCATGTGGTGGCAAATACAAACTACAGACTGTAATCAAACATGATGTGTGAATTCTCACAGCTACAGCCTGTAGTGTAGTGTTTAATGGATGGACAGTGCTGGGAAAATCATTAGATGTTAGTATACAAACACCTCCAGACACTGCACCATCGTCACCACAGTCTTTTCTTAAGCATTGAAACCCACGCATATTGATGTTATTTGTAGACTTCAGGAATGTCTCCTGAAGTGCAATGCATGCGGGGTTATAAGCTGATGTAATAGACTTGATGTCATCAAGATGGGAACGCAAACCATGGCAGTTCCACGAAACAAAGGAAGTTATTGTTTAGTTCTAGAAGCTCCTCTCCTGGAGCTGGAAGGCGAGTCATCTATCCATTCCTCGAACGACATATCATCATCCGAGGGATGTAGAGATACCGCATCAGCTTCCAGGGACAAGGCTTTGCGGGTGGATATTGAGGGTCTTATAGAGCCCTCTTTAGCAGATTTTAGTTTGTATGCCTTGGTAGATTTGGATTTGTAAGTTGGAGCTTTTTTAGAAATAGGAGATAATTTAGATTTTGGCTTTTCTGTTGATGTAGTAGGTAATCTAATGAGGGGAATAGTACTGGAATCTGTTTGAGTACCACTGGATCTGGTGACTTTTTTAGCCACGGTTGCATAGCTAACTCCAGACTTTGGCGTACGAGATGTGACTATACGTCTAGCCTCAGGGTACGATATTTTATTTGTTATCTTCAAAGTTGTGATCTCCTTTTCCAGAACCCATATTGGACAATTTCGAGAATAGGAGGGGTGGTCACCTTTGCAGTTGACACACGCCTCCTTTGCAGTACAATTA
Organism: Latrodectus geometricus; assembly: GCA_026290005.1. Lineage (NCBI taxonomy): Eukaryota > Metazoa > Arthropoda > Arachnida > Araneae > Theridiidae > Latrodectus > Latrodectus geometricus. The sequence continues at coordinate 27,037 of JAPDSC010137968.1, forward strand.
GTACTCTCATGTCCAACCACTGCGCAACGTGCGCAAGTAGGTTTGGACCTACAAGAGTTTTTCGAATGTCCAAAATGTTGGCACTGGAAACAACGTAAGGGATTCGGAATATATGGCCTGACGGGTAGATGCATATATGCAACTTTAACATGTTCAGGAAGGTCTGGCGTGGCATAAGTCAGAATGAGATGTTTCGTATCAATGTACTTTCCATCCCTTCTGACAGTTATGCGCTTAACGCCGCAGACCTTCTGATCCTTTAGATTTTCGAGGATCTCTTCCGCAGGCGTATTCAACAAATCCCTTGCTGAGATCACTCCTTGACAGAAATTCAAGTTCCGATGAGGCGACACAGTCACTTCAATATTCGCCAACAGTCTCATGTTGG
>JAPDSC010137981.1:2188-25567 GCA_026290005.1 Latrodectus geometricus
ACACACACACACACACACACACACACACACACACACACAAAAACTTCGATCCATTTACTTGTTTTGCAATTCAGCATCAGAAAGAACATTTTCTTTCAATGTGACGATTGTTCTTCTTTTGAAATGTGTCTAATCAGTTCTTCATGTTGGTGACGATCTTTTGAATAATTTGCATAGAAAAAAAAAAGAATTGAAAACATTAAAATCTTTTTTAATTTAAATAAACTTCTATGCTTCCTTCTAAAAACTCGTCCCACCAAAACAGCTTTTGACAAGTCAAAAATATTATAGTTTTTTAACTGACATTTGAATAGTTCTCAAAACAATGATTGCAATTGGCCAGTGAGAATAATGCTTATATTACTATATCCACTTGCCAGAAAAAGTCTGAGTACAAACGCACAGGTAAACATTCTAGAGAGAATAAAAGTACATTATAGTATCAACAGTAATTCAATTTTTATATAAAGTATTTCTTTAATAATTCTTTAAATATCAGTAACAATTCCAAAAAGATAATTCACATTTTTTAAGGTAATAATAATAATTAAAAGTTGCACAAAAAGCAGTCAGAAAAATTTTGCGTACAGGTAAGAAAAATCTTTAAAAAATAGCTTCTATGGACTGTCAATTAAACTTTGATATCGATTGAATTGATTGATATCGTTTGAATATGATTGGTTGGAAAACCTTAATGTCTAAGAACCTCTTACAATCGTTTAGGCATAGAGTAAACTATCTTGGCGGTTCCCGCAGATGAAACATTATTCCATTCCATCATAATCACTCTTATCAGCATATCTTTTGATGGTATGTTATGTTGTCGAATCATGCGTTCCAATAAGTCCTATAAATGTTCGAAGGATTTAAGTCTGGCGATTGTGTAAGAGTATGTAATTGATTTTTGATATTGTACAACAGCCAGAGCCTTACGTTGTGGGCAGCGTGTTTTGGATTATTGTCTTCTTGAAGCCAAAAGTCACCTCTAAAGTTCAAACCTTGTGCATACTACTTCAAATTTTCCTTTAATATATTTAGATATCCCATATAATCTAATGTGGAGTCTATAAAATTAACTGACCTATTCCAATTACTCCCCTGCAACCCCAAATTATTACGCCACCTCCATCTTGCTTAACTGAAGACTCAAGAATTTGCTTCTCAAAATCTGTACTTTGTATCCCCACACCAGCTTATGTCCTTTGATGCCAAATATACAAAACTTGCTTTCATCAGGGAATATTACTTTTCCAAAACTCAGAAGATTTATTTGCATATTTAGTGGCAAAATTTAAACGTTTTTGCTTATTGACAGTTGAAAAATAGGTTTTACTACGAGCTACACGGCCATGATGGCCAGATTTTTTCAAAATTTTTTGTATTGTAACTTCATGAAGAAATTTTTTAGCCTTTCTCTAATATCAATTGAGATGCAGTAATCTTTGGATTTAAACGTACGGATTCAGTATGTATCTCTTTTCTTGTAAAGACAACTTAGATTGACGGCCATTCCGAGGTTTTGAAATAACGGATTTCGATCAATCGCTCGAAGAATTTTACTTTCATTCTTAGTCTTAAGATAATTTTCCTTTCGTCTGGAACAATCTCTTTTCGTTTAGAACTCATTTTAAGTCTATTTGTTTGCAAGTATTAATGCAGTGATTCTCAACCTGTGGGGCGCGACCCCCTAGGGGGGCGCGAGCACACTAATGGGGGGGCGCGAGCATATCCAAGAGAAAATGTTATTTAAAAAAATTGATTAAGTGACTGAAAGGATAACACACACACACATACAAAACAAAATACATTTCGACATATTTAATAATTAACTTATTAAATTAAAACAACTTAATAAATTAAAAACAAATTTAATAATTATTAGTGACTTCCTTTCAATGCCTGTCTTTCAGAGCAAAGTTTTTCGAAGGAGGGTTTAATATTAGAAATAGACACTCTCAGTTCTTTTTCTATATTTAGCTGAAATCCATATTTTGTCTTCAAAGAAGCCACCACAGAAAATCCAGTTTCACAAAGGTAAGATGTTGAAAATGGTAGTAGAATGCGAAATGTCCTTGTTTTTAGTGCAGAAAACTCATCATCTACTCCTGCCCAAAATTCAAAGAGTGATTTATAACTAAATTGTCTTTTGGTTTCGCCGCTTGCCGTGAAGTCTATGAAGGTTTCTTCCGCTTCGATTGAGAGTCCTTCGGGAGTATTTTGAAATGGATCCCTCACCCACTTGTAACTTGATATCAGTTTGTCGTCAGCAAGAAAGTACTTTTTAAAATTCTTTGCTAGCATTGCTAAATGATTTTCAATGGTTACAAAAACAACTTTTACATGCTTTGTTCTTCAGCCTTGTAAGTTTTAATACAATCATTCAAACTTGCAAACATTATTAAGTTTTCTTGCTTTAAATTTCTGCTCCACAATTCCAATTTCCTACAAAAAGCATTAACTTTATCACTCGTATCAAATAAATGTGTATTTGCTCCTTGCAGTTGAAGATTCAAGTTATTTAATTTATCGAATATGTCGACCATGTAGCTCAATTTCAACACAAATAAACTATCGCGAAAATTCTCAGCTTCCGGTCTGTTTTCCTCTTCTAGGAAAACGGCGATTTCTTCTCTTAATTCATAAACACGTTGCAAAAATTTCCCTCGTGATAACCATTTTGCCTCGCAATAAAATAGTAACGCTAAATGTACTGCACCCATGTATTTACAAAGTGCGGAAAAGATTCTTGATTTCAGGGGTCTCATTTTTATATAATTTACTACGGTTACAACCGTAGTTAAAAAAATATTCAAACCAGGACTCATTTTTTTGGAAACAAAATCTTCTCTGTGGATCATGCAATGTGTGCAGACGCACTGTGTCGATTTTTGTTTCACAAGTGCTTGAATACTTTGGAATCTTCCTGACATAGAACGAGCATCATCCGTGCATATTCCGACGCAATTTTTCCATTCTATGTTTGCCTCGTTCATAAAATCATTTAAGATAGCAAATAAAGCGAGTGTTATTGTTTTGAGTTCTATTGGTTTGCAGAAAAGTAATTCTTCTACTACTGACAAATCATCACAAAATCTAACATAGGCAATGAAATGAGCATCTTTATTACTATCTGTTGCCTCATCGAGTTGTATTGAAAACAATTTGTAACTCAACTTCGACAAAAGCTGACACTCTACATCTTCAGCTATATCAATTCGACGGGCAACAGTATCATTTGAAAGAGGTATAGACTGCATTTGTTTTGCAAAATTATCTCCAAACATAATTTCTACAATATCAATCGCGGCTGGCAAAATAAGCTCTTCACCAATGGTGTGAGGCTTTTTACATCTGGCTATTTTATATGAAACTTTGTAAGAGGCAATTAAAGCTTTTTCATTCACAGACAAAGTTTTTTTAAACAATGATTTTTGCTTTTCATATCATTTTAATTTTAATTCGAAGAATTCTCTGGGTTTGTTTACTTACTCACTATGAAGCGTTTCCAAATGTCGTTTAAGTTTATTAGGTTTCATGCTGTCTGCCGCCAACATTTTTGAGCAAATGATACACAAGGGCCTTTCTCCTTCATTTACTTCAGTACTAGTGAACCCAAAATTTAAGTATTCTTGAGAATATTTTCTTGATTTTATTTTCGGAACCACGCTTATATGTGTACTTGTTGATGCTTGTCTATCGTCTAATGCTCGCTTACGCCCGCTTAAAAATTTATCCATGATTCTGCATAAGTCTGCTGCCGTGAATATTTAATACGGTGAATTGCAATTACACGAAAATATATATAATATACACATTCAGAATAAATTCAATAGCGATAGAAGGATCGACTCGAATGAGATTGTCTGGAATTGAAATAAGCGCATAGAACTTTTTCCTTCTCTCTATGAGAAAACATTTGTTCACATCTGCGCACGCTCCTAGCTTAATTTTTTGCTGACCAGACAAATAGAAACTTCTCGCGAAACCGTGAGAATGCTCGACATGGCGGGATGCAAGAGCAATAAAAAAGCATAGGATTCTTGTTTTTTCAATGCTGAGGATCGGTGTTGCAAAATGTCAATAAATTTCGGTATTCTTGGTAATTTGTTAAGTTTAAAATTAAGGTTGTAGTGTAGGTTTAGCGCCAAAATACTCAAAATACATTATTATTGTATATATTTTATTGTATGCGGTGGGGAGGGGGGGGGCGCGATGAAAATTATGATTGAAAATTGGGCGGTGAATACTAAAAGGTTGAGAAACACTGTATTAATGCATCATGTCAAACAGAGAAAGTCTTTTATTCTATTTGTTGTATTGTCAGCAAATTTGTTGTATTGTCAGTAAAAAATGAAGATTAATTTCCAAATTTCTTTGCACTTTGTAACTTTACGCAAACTTTTTCTGATTACTTTTTGTATAATTTTTAATTATTATTATTATCACTTTGAAACAATGTGCGTTATCTTTCTCAAATTGTTACTGATATTTAAGGAATTGTTAAAGAAATGCTATACATAAAAGTTTATTTATTGTTGACACTATAATGTACTTTTATACACTAGAATGTTTACTGTGCCTTTGTACGCAGACTTTATTGGATAAGTGTACTTCATATTTCATGATAAAATTTGTTTATTTTTTAAATTAAAAAAGGTAAACTTTTTTGTAATACAGATATTTTAATTCTGTGCTTTTAATTAAATTCTACATTAAATTGTCTTTTAATTATATAAAAACTCGTATTGAGAAAAAATTAATATATTCTGTAAGCACATAAATTTAAAAGGTTTTAATTTCAAAAAAATATTTATGATTTTGGCTACTACTATATATATTTGATGGTCTTAAGCTTGATCAAAGATATTATATTTTCATAACAATGTTTCAGGACATTTCTTTAAAATTTCAATCAAACTACATATTCCAAGCTATAGGTGTATCAAGTGCTTTGATTTTTGGTTATCATGCAAAATAAACATATTCTTAGAATTCTTATTCTGTTTCAAATAATATCAAAAACTCTTGAATAGTTTACATTGATAATCAAAATAAACTAAGAGGCTTTGGAATTAATTATATGAACACACACAGAAATATATATACATTATAAGTAAGACACATTTAATCGATAAAGATAAAACAAAGAAGAAACTATACAATTTAATATCAATAAGACAAAATCCGGAAAAAAATCAAGAAAAACAATGTAATATAATATAATTAAGGAAAAAGCATAGGGACCACGTATTTATTGCTTTAAATTTTATATATATATATATATATATATAATAGCTAATATAAGTTTAAAGTAGAATTAGCCAAGTTTGATGGAAACTTTTCATTTAACTACATTTATATAGTCACCGCAGTTAACTAATTTTTACTAGTAAACTTTTTTTTTCGTCGAGTGTCAACCAGACTAGACTGGCAGTATGGGTGCGCAGCTCAATTTTTTTCACTTAACCGGTGTGGAGTCCGACTTCCTCAGTACACACATGCCATAAGTACACGTTTATAGGGTAGGCAACCATTCATACGAGGAAAGGATAAAGACAGGAGAAAGAGAAAGTGCATCCATGCCCGAATCGCGATTCGAACCCAGACCTCCCTAGCCGCAGTCAGGCATGCTGACCACTAGACAGAGTAGGCGGCACTAGTAAACTTTAAACACGTAACAAAGTATATTTAACAACAAATCAGTATTAAGTTAAAATTACTTAGTAATCAGAAATAATTATTCAATAATAAGAATGTATAATTAATATTTAAAAGTAACCGTAATCAGTAAGAAAGTTTCTTTCATTACATTTCTTTAGTCTGTTGGTACATATTACGCAGTCATGTCTAAGACTAGAATTCAAAATGTGAAATACAAATCGAATCTAATCAGGTTTTACTCCAACTCGCTCTCTCTTTTCAATTCTAACTGAATATAAAAATCTCTCCACAGTTGTAATCGCTTAAATTTTCGCCAACTCTGTGCCGGCGCCCCTTTTTTTCATGTACTAATGCAATAGTCTCAAAAATGGGGAGGGAAACTCAGAGCTGAGAGTTCGATACTCGATGATCGATGCAATCATACGGGATTTATCGAAACGTGAGGGCAGCTAAAGAAGACGGTGTTCACGTCCCTAAAGAGAGCGTTGATAAGGCAAGGGGGAGGAGAGCCTGCGTGGGAGGAGTGCGGGAGGATCACGAGGAAAAAAAAAATTGCGTCAACCGAGAGAAAATGGAAAATGTGATTTAGAGTAAAAGGAATATCTGACTCTATTGCAAGGGCGTTATTTCCTTTAAAAGACCGACTTCTTTTTCCACAAGACCTATTTTTTCCCGCCTCTGGTTTCCTCCCGCTTTTTACTTGGTATTCGAAGAAGGAAACGCGAAGAATATATATTTTTTTTTTACTCTTCCATCTACTGATTCTTCTCTCCAATCCATGCCCTCTTCTTCATCGCATTTGCGGGGGAGGGCGAAGTTTTTATTCAGCGGGCCGCATCATGTAAATACGACGACTCTTTCGCCTTCATCAATAAGTCGGTGAGGTTCTTTCTCTTTTTTTCTAGTTGCAGCAGCGACATGTTTAGCTCTTTCTCGTCCTTCGCTATCCCCTTTTTATCAGCCATTTGAGCATTCGATTCTTGGTGGGGGGTTGGTCGGGGCGGGGGTGTGGTCTCGATCTGTGATTTCTGTTGCGGCAGTTTTTAAGTCAGGCTGGCGGGCAAGTTTAAGTGAATTATGCGATTTGGTTCTCGGCGAGCGGGCGGCAGCGAGAAAGCCTTTTTTCCGGAATTGACACTCGGCGTGCGTTCGGATCCGGTGACTTCATTTGGCATGTTTGCCCGAGTCGGGCAATCAGCACGCTGCCGGATCATCCTGCTGTGAGGGGAAGATCAAGAAAGGTTGTGAAGAGGGATAGGGGTGGAATTCAAAATACTGCGCCTTTTAGAACTGGGTGGGATGAAAGATAGTATTCAAGAAAGGAAAAAAAAAATGCACTCCGAGTACTTACCATTTTTGGCGATAATGCAATACTTGGCCAATGCTATTCTGAACATCAAGGTTTGTCCTAAAAGTAATTTACAATCATCGCAACGAAGTATTAATTCTCTCCTTAGATTATAATTCGTAATTTATACATAATCGTTGTAAGGTCTAATTACAAATATTTTTGGGGGTACGACTGACTTAAGCCTTAAACACATACTCGATTCTTTTTTAAGAAATTTTTATATAGCTTCCATAAAACATAGAGTACCTTTGATATTTTTTCCTTGCAAAGTCCTTATAGCTATATATATATATAATATAATATAATATAATATAATATAATATAATATAATATAATATAATATAATATAATATAATATAATATAATATAATATAATATAATATAATATAATATAATATAATATAATATAAAGCAGTAAATACAACAATGCATAGAAAATAGAAAGCAAATACAATATCTACCAACAAATGTAATAGGCAAGCAAACCAGCGTAAAAGCAGCTATTGAGGGAAATGCCGATAAGTAAAGTAAGATGCAATTAGAAGATATAGATAAAACAAAGAAAAAACTATACAATATAATTTCTTCTTCTTCTTCTTGAGCTTGTCAGATATGTGGCACCTCTGCATTGTTGCATTTTGTACCATGCTCCAAGCCCAATTTTTTCCTAGTTCCATTGTCTTGGGTCACCTACTTTGTTTATTCTGATAGGCCCTCAATGCAGTTTAGGTGTAACTCTTTAGGATATGGATTACCTAGAGTAGTGAATCTTGTAAGGGCAAGAGCATCACATTCATATAGGATATGATGAGCTAATATAATTAAATACCAATAAGACAAAATAAAGAAAAAGAAACCACCTATATAAATAAGGAAAAGGGTCTCTTATTTACATAGTTGACCATCTCTCTTCTGATGAAAACGTGGTCACTAAGCATTTTCCTTATTTGTATTATATTACTTTGTTTTTCTTGATTTTGTTTTATTGGTATTAAATTATATTGTATAGTTTTTTCTTTGTTTTACCATGCTCTTCTAATTACATCTTACTTAATTTATATCAGCATTTCTCTCAATAGCTGCTTTTGCTCTGTTTTGATTGCCGATAATATTATATATATATATATATATATATATATATATATATATATATATATATATATATATATATATATATATATATATATATATATAAAGAGAGAGAGAGAGAGAGAGACTGAAGCATTTTTTATGCACTGTTACCTTTCTATCTCAAATCAAAAAACCAAAGTTCTAAATACATTCAAATGTTTGAGATTGACTTTGGATCTTATTCATTTTCTTTTTATTAGGATTCAAAAGATTTGAGGTTCGTCTAAGATAATTTCCTCGCTCCATGCTCTTTATACCAGTTCATATGGCATTTTCAATAATAGATCTTATCCTATTTCAAATGTTCTCACTGATGTTTCTAAAGGTCAATCTCTTGATTTGAATGACATGTGGATGTTGTTTTCATTAGATTATGTTTGCTTATAATGCTCTTGTCCTTTCTTCATCATGAATTTTCTTAATCACGAGAATTTATATTTGGAGAGTAAAATGAAAAAGAAAACTGTCATTTAAGATAACTTTTTAAGATTCGCTTTAATGCTAAAGTCCTTTAAGAACCCAAATTTGATTCACATTATATTTTCTGTAACTGAAAAACCTTAAACTCGTAAAAAACTAAATTTATTAAAAACATTTTAAAAAAAGTAGAATTTACAAAAATGCACACATTTTTGTAACTTAATAAAAAATTGTTTTTATTGAGTCATAAAATTTCTATATATATAAGTATTTCAAACTCAAATAACCTTACATGTTTAGGTTTCTCACTTATTTTTTTAAAATTTTATTTCATTTTCTTGTCGAGTGCTTGATAAGCTGGCAATATGGGGTGCGCTGCTTTACTTTTCCAAATGAATCCTAATTTGGTGTGGAGTCCCGACTTCTTCAGTACATATATGCCATCGATACCCTGTTATAAGGTAGGCAACCATTCATACTCTTTTCATTCAAGAAAACAGAGAGAAAGAAACCTCCATGCCTGAACTGGGATTTGAACCCAGGACCTCACTATCCGCAGTCAAGCACGTTGACCACAAGACAAAGTCTCACTTTACTATTAATAACAATCCTTTATACATTGAGAATGGTATACTGTGAAAATGTGCATTTTTTTATTATTATTAATAGTGTATACAAGAAAAACAATACAAAAAAATGGACCGCCCTATTCAAAAAAATTACCAAATCTCGAGATATTTCTGTAATTTTTTTTACGAATTATTATAAGAATAGAAATGATTCACATTTCATTTCCTTAAATTTTGTAATTTTGCTTTAAATTAAAATTTTATTTCTACGAAACGTAGCTTACTACTATCAAAAATATACACCAAAGGGATAAGCTGTTTTATCTCCTCATACAATTTCTTTGTAATCTTCTTTTTTTTCCCCTCTCGAATTAGGGAATTGAATTTGAATAGGCAATCCTTACTGCCACTTTTCTAGGGGTGTGCATAATTAATAATAGTTTCTATACATAGATTTTGGTATTGCAGCTGTTTGGTTGATTATTAAAGAAAATAATCGTTATTATGAGTTTTCTTGTTTTGAAAAAAGCACAAAATTTGAATGGAAAGCACCAGTTGTCAAAATTTCTAATCTTGTACTTATTTAAAGACTTAGAACAAAAAATATACGGTTACAATATTCAGTTTCTTACTTTTAGGAAACAAAAATGCCAATCGAGAAGTAAAATATTTTAATGTAAAAACTTCAAATGTGACATAAAATTATAGAGTTTAAAATAAATGGGTAATAAAATTGTTTTTAAGCAAGAAAATCCATATGATTTAAATCTCTTTATTCCATTTTTTGAAAAATAATGAGAACCATTGTCGAGGCACACAAGAAACTAAAATGTTTCTCGTTTTGATGTATTGACAAAAAGACAAGGATGAAAATTAAAAGTTTTATAATATTTTTTTGTCAAAAAACATAACTTTAACTGCCTAAAATGTTTTTGAAAATAGGGACTCTAAGAATAACTAGTAATCTATTTTTCGTGAAGTGTTATTGTTTTGTATAAATATGGGGTGCGCTGCTCCACTTTTTTAACTGAACCGTTATTTTGTATGGAGTCAGACTTCCTCAGTACACACATGCCATAGGGTAGGTAACCATTCAAAACTGATTTATACTAGGAAAGGACAAAGACAGGTGGGAGAAAGTACATCATGCCCGAACCGGTATTCGAACCCAGGACCTCCTCATCCATAGCCACGCAAGCTGACCACTAGACAGGTTGGGAGGCATACGTTTCGAGAAATAATTGATACTATTGAAGGATTTTATAAAAAAAAAATTAACTAAACTGTAAGAATTGCAATCAGCAAACTTGAATTTCTAATTAATGCAATATCAATATGTATTTAAATATGAATTTTTAAATATATTGTAAAATCAATATACAATAAACCGTTTTGAAAAAAAAAAAAAAAAAAAAACATGAAACGTATTCCGAATATTTTAAGAGAAATCGAGCAAAGTTAGTAATAGTAATTCTCAAAGAAATAATTTATTCATTTGTATTTAAGGTAATGGGGGTGTTAGTTGATCATTGAAATTTTACAATAAAATGTCCAATGTCTATAAGGAAAATCTTACGAATGACAGAAGTAGAGTTGAAAAGAATGAAGAAGAAAAAATAGTTCCAAACTCATCTTGAATTGTCCGTCAATCATAGGAAAATTAAGACTTGCATTTACTATTTAAATGTTGTATTTATTTAGAGATCTACAATATATATTCCGATGACTGTTCACACTAAAGTATAAATTGTCTAACTATTACCTATTATGAAATATAGATTGTTAATTTTAATCTCTGTAAAAAAATAAATAAATAATAAAAATAAAAATTTTTCTAATAAACTTCTTTATGGAAAATAAAGATTTCGAGCTTTTTCAACTTAACTTTCTTTTTCAATGAAAAAAACATTTTTTATAAAAAAAATTTTAAATTGCATTTAAAAATAAACGAAATTAAGTGATAAAATTTAATTTGCTTGGTATAAAATTTCTAAATTAAACACAAAAGTAGCAATACTCATGTCTAATTTTATCACTGCCTTCAATGAATAGTAATAATTACTCTTGTAGACAGAAAAGATTTAAAAATTTCTTCTGCTAGTTTGATTTAAGAAAAAATTAATAACATATTAAAACAACATTCTTGTATGGAATAGTGAACACATTTTTCATTAATTTAACATTTCTTTGCTTTGTTCATTGCAAAAGTACATAATTAGTAAAACCGATTTCTTAAGTTTTGTAAGAATTATATAAAAACTGATTATAATGTAATAATTTAACTTTGAAAAAAATTTTTGAGGCGAACTAATTTTGTGTGATAATGTTGAATTTATATGAGCCTTAAAATCATGAGACCAATATGTTGTTGTAACTTATGACACTTGGCGAAACTTTGGCGTTTTGTCTGACTTCATTTACCCGTCTGTCAGGGACTGGGCAAATACGAATAATACACCCTCATACGAAGGTGGAAGTAAGACTTTGGCTCATTGATGGCAGCGCCATCTGGAGTTTCCAACGTAGAGATTGAAGCTAGAGAAGACCCATAGCCTGGCTCAAACCACCACCAGAGGTATTAATTCGGAATGGGAAAATGGAGGACATTGCTACCTGACATCTTTTACGTGCCCCCGTTGCCATTAGTGAACACGACGGATCTTTGATGAAGTCGGGATTCGAACTCACTACCTTCCCGTAGCGAGAACGACACGTGGCCACCGTGGCCAGACCGAAGTGTAAATTTTTGTACTGAAAAAGCAGTATTTATGTTGTATGCGTAGAGCATCTAATTTTAACAAAAAAATATTAATTTTTTTATATTAATTAAAATATAAATGCTGATTTAAATATAAATGCAATTCTAAATATAAATTTAAATATAAATGCTGATCTCTGTCCTGAAGAATTACTATTTCAGTGCTAAGTCAATATCTAAAAAACTGAATCAGTATAGATCTCTCAAATAAGGTTAATTTCATTACAATATAATTAATTAAACATCAAATTTTTAAGTAACTATTAAGTTATACTTCTGAAATGTAAAAATAATTTATAATTGATATACATTTGAAAGAATATTGTAACAGATATATTTTACTTATATTTGTTTTTGTTTTTTTATCTAATGAGGGAAGGATGTCAGTATGTAAAAAAAAAATGTACTTGTAAGAAATTGTGGAAATGTGTGTTTATATTTACATAAATTACATTTACATAAATACATTGATAAGTCAAGCATGCAGAATAAAAAGAATATTAGAAGATAGGACGTATAAGCAAAATAAACAGCATGATTATCTTTAGTACAATATGTAAAATAAGACTATCATTTTTTAATCAATCTAAGAAAATAATTTTGTAAAGTATTGATGAACGATTGGCTATGAAAGTCTCTTTTATTTCTTCCAATTATATTAGTTTGGAAAGAAAATTGAAATCATTTTTCTTCATATAGTAGATTAAAAAAATAAAGTTCTTTAGAAAGTTTTATTTTTTATTTTTAATGGCGGGCACCCTTAAGCAATTAAGTACATTAGCCCATTTGCCGCAACAAGCCTGAAAACTGCTACTCATTTTATCATTACCCGATGGGCACCTGTGAACCAAGTCACGGAGGTACGAGTAGCATCGCCCACGCCACACCACCACAAACCCGTTTCTAGGGCCACATTCATCCATCATCTGAGGAAAGGACAAGAAACAAAGAGAGAGAGAAAAAGAGAAAGTACATCTATGCCCGAGTCGGGATTCGAATCCAGGTCCTCCCCACCCGTAGTCAATTACGCTAACCACTAGACAGGTTGGGTGGCTCTTTAGAAAGTTATACTTAGTTAATAGAACCAAAATTTTTCAAAAATTCCTTAGAAAACGTTTTTGATAAAAATGTTGGTTCTTTTTTAAGGATAAATGTCTTATCTTCATAAAACAGTTTGTGTGTTATACAAAAACATTTATGATAGTTCCAGCATTATAAATTCTATAATTTATTACTAATGAAACGAATGCACATTTTTTAATTTTCTCGATAGTAAAGTTATTTTTTCAAACATTTTTATTTATTTCCGGTGCCATTCATTTCAAAGAAATTATCTATTTTGTTTATAATATTATATTATACGATGTAAAAATAACATTATATTACAATGCATTAAGACATATTGTATAGTGTGTGTGTTTATATATGTATAATTCTAGATTTTTTGAATAATTTTTAAGAAATTATAATGATTGTTTCTTTTTTAATAACCATTTTGAGAAAGCGCTGCTTCTCTTAACAAAACTGACAATTTTGTTATGATTTTTATTTCAGTTCAAAAAGCAGTTGGAAGTTTCTTCAAATAAATAATATTTCCTGCGACATAACATTAAAATAATTAAATTGTTTCTCTCCTTACAAATCAAGTGTGTTCAAACAAGTTTTAGTAATAAGAATATTTTAAAAAGTTGCTTAAGAAAATATTTTTGAACAAGTTTTAGTTATAAAAATATTCAAACAAGTTGTTTAAGCAAGTTTTTAAACAAGTTTTAATTATAAAAATAAAAATATCCAATATATACCAAAAATAATAAAGTATTTATAGGTAGATCACATTGGAATCGATAGGCGTAAATTAATTAATAGTTGAAATATAAATATAATTTATTTAATTATTAATTTCATAATTTTTATTAGCTGTCATTTATTATACATTATTTATTGATATTATCCTCAAGTTAAAAAATATTCTAAGAATACATGCATACACCATTTTTGTTTTTGCATTAAAATTCAAAACATAACTTAAATCTTAGAAATTCAAATAGTAACAATCTTTGTATAACTTAAAATATTAATTTCCTTTTTAATTTAATGACCCGTAATGTAAAACGAGCAATCAGATATCTTTCAATATCCAAAATAAAACAATTTGGATGTGCTCAAAATGTGTGGTTTATTTTAGGGAGTATTATCAGTTTTATATTATTTATACAGTATACTATCATAACTGCTAAGAGAAAAGAATGTACTTAAGGTACAACTTTGATATACCCCCCAAAAATTACGCACCAAATCTGGCACTCCCTACGGACTTTTAGGGTTGCTGTTTCTTATTTTGGTGTTGCCAATTTAGTATTTTCTTGTATTTTGTACCATTTTTTTTTTAGTTTTTTTAAAAGTTTTTTTATGTATTAATTATTTGTATTTAGCGAGAATTCATTTTGGCGAGGAAAAAAAGGCGCTAAATTTCTGATTTGGGCGTATATCAAAGTAGTTTCATACTTAAAAACATTTACCGAATTTTGGTAAGAAAAATCTTAAATTTCTTTCGATTCAACTCCTGAAATCAGCAACCGATTCTTGATTCTGGATAATTAATTTATGATGTCGATTCTTAATTACGGAGATACGATCGGATAATGCTACGAGATCAATCAATAACAGCAAATTTATTTAATTTAATTTACATATGAAGAATCAATCATAGATAAATATATTAAAAATTTTATTGTTATTATTAATCGAAACTTTTTTTGGTGTTAAAACATGAATTCTTATGTAAAGCTTATGTAAAGTTCTCGCTATATTATAAAAGATCAATAAAAGTCATTTCCAAAACAATTAACATTTTTTAGGATATTGCTTAATAACTTTTTTAACCTAATTTTTATAAATATTTAATAATTGTTCACTGAGAGATATCTGTCCTTGCTGTGCTTGTAAGACATACTGTGCTCTAACACAATAATATTCATAGATATTTTGTTTACTTTTATTGTAATTTACTTGATATTTTATTCCACTGAGTCAAGCTTAAAATGGGTTCCTAATCATTACAAATATAGTCATTCAGCAGGAATCGAACTCAAAAACTGTTAAATTGAAGTTCAGATTTCTACTATTCTGAAAGCTCAACTACTTTACAATAGATTTTTTTTTTTTTTTTTTTTTTTGCATTAACATATTTAGAAAAAGCTTTAATAAATTAATGTTGATTATAATAAAACTGAAATCAATTTTGATTTATCAAAATTTTATCCTTATATTCGATTGTAAGGTAGAGGGTGATTGGCTTTCGTTTTTTTTTTTTCTTTTCAGAATCTCTGTTCTTTAAAGTTGTCTTCGAATTTTAGAAACATTTCAATTCATTGCTGTTGGCAAACAGCTTTTTTTCCAAATTATAATGAATGTTAATGCACAAAATACAGGCATAAATACAAGACTAAATATTTCAGAATTTTTTTTCACGAATTCAACAGCTTTTATGTGCATACATTTTCCATATGAATCAATTTTAAAATAGCTAGAGACAATAAAGGTTCATGACATTGTACTTATGTTTCGTTTTCTTTAAAAACTGTTTTACGTGTTAGCTCGTTGATTACAATAAATTTGAAATCGATTTTGATTAAATGAAGTTTAAATCGATATTGCTTATACAAACTTTTATTCGTAGCCGATTGTGAGGCTATCAACAGTCGCAGGAGATTAGCTTTCGTTTTTTCCATTTGCAGAATCTTTGTTCGAATTTTAGAAACATTTCAACTCCATGCTATTGTTGACAGCTTGATGTGTCTTCATAGCGCGAGAGGAAAAATAAATGAATAATAAAGGCAGATGAAACAGAGGACAGCAAATAATGGAATATATTATATACGGATATTTTGGGATTTGGAAAAATTACTACTTACTCTATTAGGAAATACTTTTAATATCATTTTCACGAAACTCTAATTATCAGTATAGGTACTTTAAATGCACTTTATGCACACGGAATTCCAACTGCTAATGGTTGATTAAAATACATTAATCTGATTGTTTTCATTTTCTAGTGTATAATTAGCTCCGTCCTTTTATGGAGGTACTTTTCATAAAAACTTGCTTTCGTACAAAGATTTTCTTTTGTTAAAATTTTTTATTAGGTTAGTGTTTTTACGTATAAGAAAACGATGAGTTAGAGACATATAACTTTTGCTGTTCAAATAGTCGTGGATAGTTTTACTTGATGATAAAACTATAAATTATTAATGTCCAGCAAAACGGCAGAAAATGTTACATATATTATTTCTGTGAGTGATTTTTGGAATAAAAGCTAAAACAAAACATGAAAAATTCTAATAAAAAACTAAACTCTATTTTATTTATTTATGATATATAATGAGCTTAATTTATTATTTCTTATCCCTGACAGTAAATTAAACAGTTAAAGAAACAGCCATATTTTTCACATGAAATTAATTTATTGGGCTTGGACTCAAGAATAATAACAAATTCGATAGTGAAATTTTTTTAATAATACCAAAATCAGTAACGTAAAAATAAAATCTTTAACTGTTATTTTCGAAGTTCGCCTAATTTTCATCATGTGTTGATAATTTGTATTCAGTATAATTATACATTTTCCAAATACACTTAATAATAAAATATAATTAATAAAACTATTTTAAATATTTAAAAGAATTTCATATTTCAGTAAATATTTCTTACAAACATAGTTTCAATGTAATTTTAAAGAACAGCGGTAAGTATCAAAGTTAAGAGGAAGAGAATTCTTTGGCTGGAAAAAAAGATAAAAGCAATAATGTGAAGTCTGGTAATTGTGGCAACCCTAATCTGCTCTTTAGATATTGGCGGCGAAGGTTGCAACAGATTAGACGCTCCATTTCACACGATCCGCGCTTCTTCCTTCGTTCTATTCTTTCCCAAGATCTCAATCGATCTCTCATCACACCCACATGCGCCAGAGGTCGCCACTTTATGCCGATAACCCTTCCTTTGACCGGCAAACTCGAATCATTTGCCAGAACATTTTCAATAGTTTGAGTCCACTTTATTTCAGCGTAAAGAAAAAGTTCTTGAAGAAGAAATAATTTTTTTTCTAGATACTGAGTTTTTTTTTAAAGAATGCACAGTACAGGTTACTGAAAGTTATATATCGAGAGCGTTTGAATAAATAATGTATATCTATTTGAAACTTTAATGAAATGCACATATAGTGAGTTAGTATTAAAAGTGAATAATTTAACGAATCTTTAAAACATGAATATTTTTTTTTTTTATTATATTAAGTGGTTTGTCTATCGCTCATTTAGTACACACGAAGGCTAATCAGCCCGAGAGCAAAAGTTTAAAGTTAAATCTGAATTAGTTACGAACACCCCTCCCCCAACCCCTAACTCGAAATGAGATTTGAACCCACGTGCTGTTGGATTGAAGGGCAGTACTCAACATTCGGTTGCCAGCACTCCAAACGAAACTCCAATAAAATTTGCAAAAAAAAGAAGTAGAAAAAAAGATTCTGCGTATGTTGACTAAAATAACATAAATCTATAATTATATACATTTTTAAATAATACTTAAATTTTGTTATCATATAACTTATATAACTATAAATTTAATTTATAATATTCATTATAAAATTGGCTCCGAAATTTAAAGATGATTATTCTAATACTTAATTTATCATTCTTGTGCAAGAAGACACATAGTATAATTTATTTTATGTGTCTCATTTTTTTTTTTTTAACAATCGCTTAAACCGCGCTTATTCAAATTATTTTATGGAAATTGTTTGCACAAATTTTCGAAAGTTATCACGCACTTAAAGCTTTTAACTCACATTTCTTCGTAAATTCTCAAGACATAAAGTACAAGATGTGAATATATAAGCACTTACGACAATCCTTCGCTTAAAATAAAATAAACAAGTATGTGTGTGTGTGACATTTTATATTCATTTCTTTTAACTCTGTCCTGTTGTATCCGTTTGAAAAGAATCGTTTTACATAATGAGCCTAAAATAATCTTGTTTATTTCTTATCATTTTTAATTTTATCTTTCAGATCTTTGTTGTTTAAAATGCTATATTTTTTAAAAATAAAATACAATATATGAATCAATGAAGAATATTTTTAACTAATATGTTTTAAATGTTATAAAATGTGGACGACTCTTGGTTTCAATCTAGGTTTTTCAATCGTGGCCTTTTTCCTCTCCATATTCCTTTCTTGTATTTTTCTTATTGTGAAAAGTTATTTAACTAATTCTTTATTGTCTTATATTTCACATAACACTAACATAATTTTTTAAGATATTTTTCAAATTATATACAGAATTTTTCTTAATATACAACAGATCAAAGAAAATGAATTTTTTCTTGATTTCTTTTACATAAATTTATGATGGATCCAGTTTTGAAAATAAATACTAAAGCAGTCAAGATAGTATATAATATATCTTTGTATAATTTCCCTTCAAATATATATCACATTAATATATTTAAAGACTTATTTTAATGTACTTGAATAATTATTTTAAAAAATATCCAGTGTTTTATGTTCTATAAAGAACACCCCTTACACACACGCACATCGATATATTTTTTATTTAATGAAATTGCAAAGTTTATAACATATCACATAAGGAACACATGTAAAACTAAAATTATAACTCGAAAAAAATTATATTTGTTAAAAATTTTTAAAGGTTGATATAAAGTTTATTTTTTTTAAGGAGTAAAACAGCCAAACATAATTTCATTCATAATATCAAAAATTTGGCATTGATCAGTTATGGACAAATTGGCTGATGTACAAAGTAACGATGCGTGTAATACGTCAGTACTATGTGCAAGACAGATGAATTCCGGTTACAGTTATCACCTTTGACAATAAATGGACTGGTTAATCTGATTCAAACACAAGTAAAGTAGAAATATAGTGAAAAGGAAAAAAACTGTAACCATAACCGAATTTATTCCATGAAGAGTCGCATGACTCTCCAATCCACATTTGCTCAACAGGGTTTTTATATGTATTATGCCCACTAAAGTATTTTTTTTATTTTATTTCTAATGGTAGGCACCCTTGAGCAAGTAAGTACATTTGCCCATTTGCCGCAACAAGGCCAGAAACTGCTACTCACTTTATCGTTGCCCGGAGGGCACCTTTGAACCAAGTCACGGAGGTACGAGTAGCATCGCCCACACCACCACAAACCCATTTATAGGGTGGATCACATTCATCCATCATCTGTCATCTGAGGAAAGGACAAGATACACAGAGAGAGAAAAAGAAAGTACATCCCATCCCGAGCCGGGATTCGAATCTAGGTCCTCCTCATCAGTAAGTCAATTACGCTAACCACTAGACAGATTGGGCGGTGCCCACTAAAATAATTACTTAGATAAAATACCACATTTAATAGAAAATAGTTTCCTTGTATAAATTTTTTTACTTCAAACAAATTATAGACTTAATATTAAAAATTAATGAAAGCGTGGGGACTTAAGCAATTAATTTATTGGTCGATGTACATGGTTAATTTTCTCTTTATACCTTACAGAATGGAAATTCTAAAAATATTACAAATAATATTAGCAAAATTTTTAGACATTCTTTTTAAAAAATATTTGAAATTTTCTCACATTTAGAAAAAGGAGATGATTATATACAGTAAAAGAAATAAAGGAAAAAAAGATTATTTTTAAAAAGTACAATAAAATCTTTTTATCTTTGTACTAAAGAAAATATAAATTCCATATAAATAATGAAAATGTTCTAGTCTTAAATTTTGTTGTTTATTGGCGCAATAATAAAATTTTTTGCACTGCATTTGTAAGAATAACTTATGTTAAAATTAAATATTATTGTGAGAATCGAAAGCACTTAGACACAACATCCGGCCACACCTTCCGCCCCTCCTTTTGGAGACCAAAAGAAAAGGTTGGCGGAATGATTACACAGAGGGGTATGAAACAGAGTGTACATGTCTCAGAAACTTGGAACTTCTGTTTTGGGATTCTAAGCCATTAGGGTCGTTATGATTTGGAGACGTCAGTCTCGGAACAATCCAATAATTATTTAGGCTTCTTAAGCCACCTTATATAAAGGATTTATTAGTGGAGACGTCAGTCTCAACATTTACAAATAGTTAATTGTGTGGGCTACTTTAGCCAGTTAATTATGTGAGTAAGAGACGCCAGTCTCAAAATATATCTATCGGCTTCTCAAGCCATGTGATTCATTTCAAATGCTTGTTTTGTGTTGTGATGCTCTAAAAAAATAAATTAAAATTAGCATCTGTAGTTTTGTTCGTAATTATTTCACCCGAACCTATGCAAATTGATTCATCATTATTGGATTACCAATTCAAAATAGAACGTTTGGGAACTTTACTATTATTGTTACATCATACATTACAATGTTTGTTCTCATAATTATATAAATGAATGTAATGCTTTTTATTGTACCCTTTGAAAATCTTGTATTTTAAAGAGGGTTATATAAATTAAGTTTGAGAACTCCTGGTCATAGCCAAAGGTTCCCAGTGATAGAATGAAAATATAAGGTAGTCAATCATGGAAAATAGTTTATCTGGAGTTAAAAGAGATTTAAATTTGATATTTAGGTATAAAACCAACTGCTAACAACTGTTAGAATTGATTATAATTGTAAATATAATTTTATCTATAAAATTCTATTTGCTACTTCCAGATACACATAGACCTCATATATATATATATATATATATATATATATATATATATATATATATATACTGTTAAACAGGCGATAGTGTTGTTTTAGGAAGATAGGGTTGTTGTTGCTTCTGATGACACTTGACAATGTCAAGCCCGTCCATCAGAGACTAGGCGAATTAAGTCAGAGAGAAAGCGTCTTCCGTTTTTTAATTGAGCATCCTCATACGAAGGTGGAAGTACGACTTTGGCTCATAGATGGCAGCACCATCTAAGTCTTCCAATTTTGAGATTGAAGCCAGAAAAACCAAAGTCTGGCTCCAACCACTCCCAGAGGTATTAATTTGGAATGGGAACATGGAGGACATTGCGACCCGACATATTTTACGTGCCCCAGTCACCCTTAGTGAACACGATGGATCTTCAGCTAAGCCCGGATTCTAACTCACTACCTTTTGGTAACGAGAACGACGCTTTAACCAACCAGGCCACCGCGTGCCCAGGAAGATAGTATACAGACTTATAGAAGTTTGACACACATAATAGAATGGATTATGTATTAATCTACAATGTATGTGTATTAATGTACAAATTACACAATATTTTTTTTTTAGTGTAATTTGTATAGATTAACATTACACAAGTATTTTACAGAAGTTTAGTTTGCTTTTAATGCAATGATCATAATTTGCACATAAGGGCTAATTTTGCACATGAGAGCATATTTTGCAGATAATGCCAGTATCTACATTTTAAAGTAGATTCCAAACCACTGCATATATACAAATCAGAGGTGGGATTCGAATTCACGAACCGTTGAACCAAAGATAAGAGTAATAACCATTCAACTGCTAGCTCAGCAAATATTTTACAAAAAAATTGGGTCCTTAAAGAAGATCATGTAGTTTAGAATTAGTAAATTATTTTAAAGCAAGTGAAAATATTTATAACGATTTTTTTAACAGTTTTAATAGTTAATATCCTTAGTTTTTGAATTTTTTTTATTGTGTCAATAAAATGACAAAGTTTTATTAATTATTTATTTTTCTGTACTTGTGTTTATTTTATTACATCATGCATTTAATTTGTAGTATTCGAAATAATTTTTTAAAAAAATATTTAATTGCGTATAGGATTTTCAATCGTATAAAGTAAAGCTTATCAAAATTGGAAAATGTGTGTGGTGTGTGTGAAAATATTTATGTTAAACATTTGAAGATAGACGGGATTTTATAGAATATGTTTTTATTATTATTAACAAATATTATTATTGCCTTTTTATTCTTTTTGTTTCCAAAAGAATAATAAAGTCGTGCCAAAACTAATTTCTAAATTTTTGCGCAATTGAATTCTCTATTCAAATAAATGTTTTGATGAAAAGTTTGTTTGACAAATTTTATAGAAAAAAAAACAATGATTAAGAAAATTTTGAGTGTTTATACGTAACATTTTCTGTAATAATTTGTGTTCAATTATTGAAAAAAGTTTGATGCTTGAATTGTAACTTCTATCAATGGTTTATTAAAGTGATTTCTGCATCTCTGATTGTTTATTTTTGCGGACGGAAGCCGTTAATTATGGCAGATACCCTAGCAAATTAAGACTATGGTCAAGTGACGAAGTCGATTCTCGACCATTCACTTTTTTTTATAAACCAAACCACCTAACTGAGTTGCCCAACAGAACTTTCATCATGTACAGGTTCTCTTTGCAAGATGGCTTTCGCCTTGATTTTGTATGGTAACAAATACAAAAGGATTAATAATAGTAATAATAAATCATACAATATTGCCTACCAAACAAGTATTTTCTCATCCATTCTTAACTCCTTGCTTGAAGAAAGTGAAGCCAGCTTTTATTAAAGCATGCATATAAATAAATTACATAGTTATTTAGAAAACAAAGTGCATTTATAAAAGATTTTAGTTTGCTTACTAAATGCAATCTCACACTATTCTGTTTTTAAGAAATGCATGTTATTGTTTTTTTTTTCCCCCAAAATTAAACATTCTTTTCTCTAAGTGGTATTTTAGCTCACTTATAACATTAAATAACAGAATAATATTGTTGTTATATAATACCTGGCTACATGGAATTCCACCTTTCAGCACGACAAGGAGCGGAAGTTATGGCCCCTTATATAAATGGGTACCCCAGTGGGTGTGCCATCGCGGCCAAAAGTGGTCTTAGTAATTTAGAAGCAGGGACCAAGCAGAATATTCCCAATACTTTCCCTGCAATCTCCAAAGGTATCATTTTGCATGGAGGATACAGCAACAAAGACACAACAAATCTTCGGTTAAGTGAGATTCGAACTCACCAACTCCGATAGTGAGAGCGAACGCGCCAACTAACTAGACCACCGTGACCATTACATTTTTTTATACCTAATATATTCTGATAAAGATCTAAGTATTTTATAAATCATAGTTGTAACTGTATTTGTTGTTTCTTCTAGAATAATTTAAATAATTTCTGTTTAGTATTTATATAAGATTATGATTTGGGCTTTTCTTCCCGATTTTACTTTAAACATTTCTGCATTCGACTTTTCTTTGATGTCCTGTCATGTACATATGAAAGCCAATTTAAACAAATGTTGGGATAAATTTGCAAAATATATTTTTCGTTTAAATATTATTATATGAGAGAGATAATCAAAATTAGAGGCTACTAAATTTTTTCATTGAGTCCATAAACTTTATGGGTAGCTCTGTACGAGTTTGAAAATTAGTTCACAAAAATTTGGACAATATTCGAAATATTTATTTTCTTATTTACATATCTT
>JAPDSC010137984.1:0-11968 GCA_026290005.1 Latrodectus geometricus
ACTTAAAGGCAAGATGGAGAACGTTAGTTAGAGAAGAAAGCCTCTCTGTTCTAAAGAAAATGCTTGACAAAAATTAGAGAATGACAAACCTATATATATATATATATATATATATATATATATATACTAGATATTTAAGAGTATAGACATTTACGTTTCTTTAATTATAATTTATGTAATTATGATGTGTCAAATAACATATCATAATCTATCAGAACTCATGAATATCATTTAGCTCGATTTTTGATTTTGCAGACCAATCTAAATTATGTGTGTTTTCTGGCTGAAACCATGCTTTCTTAATCTATAAGGCAAGTACTGAAGTATTGCGTATTCTATTTATTATTTATATTCATATTTACTGTTATAAATCCAAACTTATATCTATTGATATGCATGCTTATTTGTGATTTCTAACAAGATGAGCGGAGCTAACAACTGAAAAGTTAATTCTCTCGATTTTATTTCGTCAGTTCATAGGTAAAATTTCTTTCTCTGGCATGAATGCTTATAATTACTTATAATCCACTTTAAACTACATTGTGACACTTAAATTAATATATGTGTATAACCAACAATACGTATAACCAACAGTACGCAGAGAAAATCTAAATATTGAAATTAGGATACTAAAAATCATGACTTGGTCATTTCAAGAAACAACGATGATTTTTCCCCGACATATTACATATTATAAAGAATAAAAATTCTACATTAATTTAATTGCATTCATTAGAAAACGTATTTTCAAATCATTCATTACAAATATAAAACTGCATCATTTAATAATTATTTGTTGTATATAAGTTTTTAAGTCAGAATACATTCTTAGGTGTCATATATTCAATATTTTAATTAATCTCGTGACATAATTATGGCATAAATAATTTCTAATAATTTTGGTTGAAAATTATTTGCTGATAAAAAGCTCATAATTTTTAATTAGGTTGTTGAATATATTACACTTTTTAAATTTTAGTTTCAAATTATTTAATTTTTCACATGAAGAATAAATTGAAGATTTGACAAATTTATATACTTTACTTTTTTATATTTTGATTGAAGATACAGTTTTAATATATCTTTTTTATTTAATTTCATTTATTTATTTCATTTCAAAACTGTAGGATGAGGTAATTTTACAATGAATATGTTCTTAGTGTGAAAATTATTATCATATACACCTACATGAATTATGCTTAAATTTATTATCATAGTTTTATGAGAAGTTGTTTTCTGAGACCAGTAATAAAAGAGAAATTAAAAATATATTTAATTTAATTTTAATTTTTACTGTGCTGTTAAATGAATTTGGACGAAATCATTTTCAAAAGAAAACAACAATCAAATCCTTAAAACAATCTTCTTATACAAAATGACTAGGAAACGTCTTCATGGAAAGTATAGGTAAAATAATCAGAACCTTATTTTGTACTCGACTGTCATGTAAATAATCTAACTTTTTATGTAAATATCAGATTTAATTTTAGGTGGATTCAAAAGGAATTTTATAAACTATATTATTAAAAGGCAAAGGGTATATCTATAATATACCTTATGCTTTTAAATCGTAAATACTTTATAGTTCCAATGATTATAGTAAGTAGTAAAATTAATGTCGATCCCATTTCAAAATTTAAAAACAAAATTCAATTAGTAGTCATAATATGTGCGAAAAGAATTTTTTTTTTATATTTCATTTCATTAATTTTTATGTAGCATTAGAGGTAGAGATTTTAAAATTTTGTATTTTTAGAGTTTTTAATTAATGAGAAATTAATATATTAATTTTAAACATTTAATTATGTTTTAGGAAAATCTTAAAAATGCAACTAACCAACTCATTTGTTTTTCTTTATAATTTAAAATTTAACATTTTTCTTACTTTTTTCAGGAAATTGCTACACCCCTGAGCTATTAGTTTCTAAATAACATGCATCACGATAAAACTTCGAAACAGGTTAGAATACAATAATTACATTCTCAAAAAAATTTAATATTGTACAAAAATTTACAAAGGAAGAAATAATTAATTTTTTGTAACTGAAATGCTATAAAAATACTATAATGAAAAAAATATTGCTTTTATATTTTCCAGTTCTTGAACATATTCTTCAATATTAAGAAGTATATTAAAAATATTCTTATATTCAGAAATTGCTCATTTTATATACATTTAATCATTACAGTTCAGTAAACCGGAAATTTGTTAAACTTTGAATTTACCATCACCTGCATATTTTTTTAGATTAAAAAAAAATATTTCACTGTAGAAGCAGAAAAAGAAATTGTTTTTGTGTTAATTTAAAAGATCTTTTGTATTTATCTTTATATGATGATTTGAATTGAAAATTTGAAATGTATTTTTTGCTTATTATATAAATGTATGGCTCACTTAAAAATCAAATTCTTTTACTGTTAAAAAAAGAATTTCCTTAAAAATTAAGAAATAGTTTACTTTAACTATTAATATTCTACCAAATATTAAAACATTTTAAATTTTGTTGCCTAGTATTTAATTTTGCATTTAGTACCAATACTGATGTCAAATTTAACTACCACTTTATATTAATATAAAATGGAAACATAAGCTTCAAATAATGTTTTCTAGTAAAATGTATACCAAAATTACATTTTGAAGAAATTTAACGTATAATAATTAAAAGTCTTAAATATATACTTTTGCGAATCAGGTATTCTAATTAATTATTGTATCCTTAAATAACTATAATGCATTAATAAATCTTTTATAAATATTATATAATATTATATCAGATATTCTAGTTAATAATTGTATCCTTAAATAACTATAATGCATTAATAAATCTTTTATACATATTATATATAGGAGTGCATATTTGTGTGAATATTTACACGTCATGCACCTATTATAAGTATATATACAAATGTTATTTTCTCTACATTTTGTTTCCTGCATATAACTTATATGCCAACATCATTGAAATAATAAATTCTCCAAACAAAGGCATAATTGTTGTTAAAATTTCCAAACTAAAGAAAATATATTTATCAAATGTTAGAATTATTTTAAATGATTTATAAATTATAAATAAACTAATTCTAAAATTTCTTTCATTTTAAATATTTTGAAATTTTTATCTATTTTAATAAATTTCCTTAATACTTCTATGAAACATCTAAGAAGATCTTAATCATATTTTTAAGAAACAGTTTTTCTGATTCATGTGAATAATGCATTACCAACTAAATAAAGAACAAAATCTTCAAGTAGTTTCTTATCAAAAATTATGATAATAGAGAAAATAGTAAATATAATCAAATCTTATTACAAGATTAATAATAAACTCAATTTTGCAACATTCTCGTTTCAGGGCTATCAAGTAGAAGAAGAAGAAATATAGTTAGATATATACACATTTAGAATGAATGTCTTAGCAAAACAATACATCGAGATCCTACAAGTACCATTAAGTTCAGGTAATGAGTAAATTAAGAAAATCTAATGTTAAAAAGAACCACTTTTCATGCTTTCCTAAGTTTACTATCCCATTTTTCTCTTCGACATGGAACTCAGTTCGTTACAAGTAACTGAATTTTTAAGCCATGGTGATTAGCGATTTCTTGGATTATGTAACAAAACTCATTTGACCTTTATGTTTAGATTCCATTTGTTTTCCGGTTAGAATTAAGTGTATTAGTAGAAACTATTTACGAAGGAAGTATAGTTTTTCATAAGCCAGTAAATTTTTAAACTTATAATTATTCTATAAATGAGTTTTGAACTTTTAGATTATCATACAGAGATAAAGCTCTTAAACATCGAGTATTTATAAGAGTAAATGAGTAAATATATTTAATGTTTTAGACTTCATTTTATTTCATTAAAGTATAAAATATTTTAATTAAACTTCATCAAAAAACATGATTCAAAAACTGATATATGAAGTATAATGTTAGAAATTAGTTATCATTATAAATTGATATAAGTTAAATGTTATATTGAAGTAATGACAAATTTTAGTTAAAATACCACAATAACCATAAAAAATTTATGTAAAATAATTATATAAAAAGTTCTTTATAAAATTGTCAATTTAAATCTAAAGCACTGAAATGTCACCCTGACACATTTCCTGAGAAATATTGACAGTTAATGACACACCTAGATTTCAAATAAACATGAATATGTAATTTTCGATTGCTATTACAGATGCATATAATTGAACAATTTTCCATTTCAATTAATAGTAATTAATTACAACTTTAACAGTATATTAATTATACCATAAAAATAAATAATTATTTATGCTACACGAATGCATATAAATGATGTATAATAATGTAAATGCCAAATAATTTCATAAAAATTACATATTAAAACATTTGATAAGTTATCAAGACATATACTTTTCTGGCTATTCTCAGACATGTAAATTTTTTCCTTAAACAATCTTCAGCAGTAAATGGGATATATCATGACTATAATCTTGCTAAATTATTATTTCTTCATCAGAAAAAATTCCCTAAACTGTAAATGAATAATAAACTTTGAGTTGTGATCTTATTTTGAGTTCATTTGATTTACACAGTGAGCGAAGCTAACAGCTGAATGATTAACGCTCTCAATTTCAATTAAACAGCTTGTAGGTACAGTTTCTACCTCAAGTATGAATGTTTTAACACAGAGTAATGGAATAAGTAACATCTAAAGGCAGATGAACATTTTAAAATCCCTCTTACTACTAGGTCCTCCTAGTACTAGATCTCTTACTACTTGGCCACCGTTAGTTTTTTTCGGGCACGAACAGTTTTTCTTTTTTGTGGTCCACAATAAACCGTCATTGCTATGTAACTAACTTGTTGAAAAAATTTGTAAGGAAATTAACATGCAAAATTTTTTATATTACATTTTACTTTAATATGCTTCAATGGGAAACTCATTTTCAAATTACATTTTATAGTATATTATTAATTACATGTAATACATAATATGTACACTTTCAAATATGGATATATTCTTATAATTCATATAAGTATTTTATTGCTAGAAATCAACTTTGGAAACATTATGCAATGAATACTTCATTTATAATTTTACTGAACTTGTTTATTGTGATAAAAAAGACAACTTTTCAACAGTCTTTTTAATCACAATAAACAAGTCCAGCAAAATTTGAGGGGCTATTATACATATTAATCATTACACATATCATAGCCAATATCAATAATACATTTTTTAATTTATTACATGTATCGTAGCCAAAATTCAGGCTATTATATACATCTTACTCATCTTCAAATCAAAATCTTTCTATTTTTACATAGTAAATGCATTTTATTGATAGATATTTATGCTTTACATTTACATTTTCTGACTCATAGTACAATTTTGAAACAGCTTAGTCATTTTTTAGCCTAACTCTCTCTGAAATAATTTATTTCTTTAAAATTTTTAACATCAAATGATTTTTCTTATCATCTTAAGATACAAAAGAAACTATTATAAGGAAAAAAATTGTTTTCATGTGCACAAGGATTATGTTTATTAGCATCATTTTATAAAGAATTGTTTAGTGATGCCAATAGCAAAAATGGAATAAAAAATTTATTTTTGAAACTTTAATTGAATTGAAGGAATGTCAAATAATTAATTTGAAATAAAAATATAAATTAACTGGTAAAATATTTTTACAATAATCAGACGAGAAATTTATTTTGTACTCAGCTACATTAAAATTCAGAAAGTATTACGAATAAACCGTAACTGACAGATATAATAATTCTAATCTCTTATTTAACTTTAAGATTTGTCTCAATATGAAATATTTAAAGGACTTACAAACCCAATTGCCTGTTTCTACATATCAAGCTAAATAATGCTCCTATAAAAGCATGTGTAAAATTTATTGATTATATTTTAAAATTATAAAAGTTTGCTTGTTATATCCGTAAATGCTGATTTTATTACTGAAGTAAATCATCGGACAAATAATTTATTGCATCATAAAACAGTATTGTTTCCCAATGATTACCTTAAATTATACAATTAAGGCCTATTATATTTTGAAATTGAACTATATGCAACAATTTCTAAAAATAATTTAAAACGGAGTTTTATATATTTAATTGTTGATATATATCAGTATCTTATAATTTTTTTAAATCACATTAGACATAGATACGTACATTAGACAATTTTCAAAATTTTTAATGGATGAAGAATGAATATATTAGGTATTTATTATATTATAAAATAACCTTTTAAAAAAACTCAAAGAGTAGTCTCAATAATTTTCTGTTAAATTTAATGTAGATTTCTGCTTATTGCTTTCTAAAAATTTACTAATCTCCTAAAATATTGGCTAATAACTTATGACAAAATAGCGATTGTTTAGAAAATATCACAAATATTTGCAAAATATAAATTAATACAAAAATTTTAAAAAACTAAAAAAAAAATTTCATTTTTTTATTTGAAAACAATAAAAAACTGCTTTAAATAAGAAAAAATT
Source organism: Latrodectus geometricus (assembly GCA_026290005.1). Lineage (NCBI taxonomy): Eukaryota > Metazoa > Arthropoda > Arachnida > Araneae > Theridiidae > Latrodectus > Latrodectus geometricus. Next base: position 6,495 of record JAPDSC010137984.1, read on the forward strand.
GTCATATGATTTTACAGCACTTATACTTTAGCAATATCTTTCATTTTATAAGAATTTAAATCATTTCGAGTGGGTGAAACAAAAATTTGTAGAACTTTGATTTTGCGAATATCAGCATATTTTCTTTAGTTTAAAAACAAAAAATTCCACTGCTAAAGCAAAAAAGATACTTTTATTGTATTAATTTCAAATGTTATGATTTCATTGAGAATTTGAATAAAATTATTTTCTGTAATATAAATGTAAGGCTCAGTGAAAAATTAGTAACTTTAGTTAATAAATAAATTAAAAAAATGGTTAATTTTAACTAATATAATTCTAAAATAATATTGTTTTTTTAACTTATGGAATCAGATAGCAATAAATAAGTATTTAATTTTAATGCTGGTCTCAATTTTAACTGTCACCTTTTTAAGTATAAAATGGAAGCATTTATCCTCGAAAAACATCTTTTGACGATATGGATGTTAGTATGTATGTGTGTGTATTTACATATTATATACATTTTATGAGTATGCGCATATTTTTTTTAGGGTGATACCTGTGTAAAACTTAATCTACATATTTCAAATGCATATTATTTAAAGTATTAAATTTTCTAGAAAAAAGTGATGTGTATATACTATTAAATATGCTTTATAAACCCAAAGTGCAGACCATTATTTTCAAATTGTTAACGTGAAAAATTTATAATATAAACTTTAAATTATAGGCTGTAGTGTTAAGGCGAATGCTTTAAGTTATACACTATTTATACTACACATATTTTATTGTTATATTTCTTAACTTTAATCAATCAGAATTTATTAACTAGCTGATGTTATTTATGTTGTTTTTGTATATTTGTATACATTATATATCAATTGATACATTAAGTAATATACTCTGAAAATAAACAGTTTAATTACTTCAAACTTATATTTTATTCACTTTTAATATTAAAATCATATTTCTGCGTCAAAGTACAGTTATGTAAACATATTATTAAAATATATTTAATATTATTAATATATATGTACATACTTTTTTTATTGTATTGCTGTTATTTTTTTTCTTTTTTTTTGCTTTTTACTGTCATTTTTCCTTAATATACTTTCCTAATACAGGAAGCATAAAGATTTATCTTAACTACTATACACTACTTATATAATTATAGAACATCTAGCAAATAATATCAACATAATCATGGTTTAACAATTTGCGATAAGAAATACGTTATAATTTGTAAACCTATGAATCTGTCCTATTAGAGATTATTTTAATTTTCTTTATTTTTTTCCTTCATTTATTGACCTTTCGTTGAAACTCGGTTTCGGTTAATGGAAGAAAAAAAAACAAAAAAAAATTGATATTTTTAAAAAACTTAAGCAATTATTTTTAAGGAACGAATGTTGTAGTAAAAGAAAAAGAAATAAAAAAATTGCCAATTGTTTTATATTTTGAAATAATCTAGATAAATAATAAATAAAGTCATTAATACGTATTTAAGATGAAGTGCATAAATAAAGTTTAGATTTGCATCTTTTGTTAAAGTAGAATAAAAATTTTATTAAAATATAATGTTAATCATTGACACTATCTTTGATTTTATTTGAGAACTGTATCAAACAAAATCTAGTAATTTACTTTTTGTAATAAATAATAATAATGTAGCTTTTAAACGAAGCAGCAAAATTAAGTTCACTTTATTATTTCAAACTAAGAATATTTACTTTATGAGTAACTTAATCGAAATCTTACATCGCATTTTTGTACTCTGTTTAATCTTTGATATCGATAAAAATATTAACTTTTATGGAAATGACATAATTTAGTACTTGCTTATCGTCAGGTGATTGAATTGAATTATACGGTAATTTTATTTGCCATTTTTTTAGAATGTGTATAATAAGATTAAACGTAAATTAATTTCACGGGATTCATTTAATATAATCGGGTTTTTAATAATATTGTATCCTGAATTTCATTATGTAAATTCTCTTTATTCAAATCAGAATTAAGAGAGGTTGATGGAGTCAACAACAGTTTTCTTTTCATGGCCATTGATCAATATATTTTTCTAAATACAGTTGTGTAATCCTTATTTCATATAAAAACAAATTAACTTTACAACATAGAAGTAAATATAAAAATAGATTTCAAATATCTTTAACTTAAAAAATTTATAAAATTTCATTAAAAAAAGATTCTTTATTAATTATTATTAGTAATATACACGAAAATATAAATATTAATTATACTATTCAAAAAGAATTTGCTCATAATGCATTGCTTCTCTCACTTATGAACATAAAATGTTCTTAATTTGTTAGTGAATTTGCAATATATGTCATTTGATTTCTCAATATTTTGATAGCAAAATTGAATATTATAAAGATATTGGTAGCTGTTTGTATTGAAAATATATGTTGTTCATATTTCTTATTTAACTTGAAATTTATGAACTTTAAATATGATTTAAAATTAAAATTTATTTGCTCAAGTATTTTTAAAAAATTAAATTTGCAACACTTCATTAATGTAAAACAAATCATCTTATTCTTATTTCTTTATTTAAATGAATAGGAGTATAAGAGAGCATAAATAGACACACTATATTAATTGGAGAAGTCACTTAAGCAATTAAATGTATTTAAAATTGTAAAAATGTTTGATAATAAATTAACATTTATTATAAAACTTATATTGATTGAAAATATTCTTGTACTGATATTGCTAAAAAAAAATTTAATAATTTAAGAAAAAGTATTTCAACGCCTTTTGTAACAATTTAACAAAATAATTTAGAAAACTGTGTTTAACCAACTCTACATAACATACGTCCAATTATTCACAAAAAATTTATTAGGAAGTTATTAGATAAAATAATAAAAAAAATTTACAATTTAATAATTTTTTCACAGAAGCAATATTATTAAAAAAGAGTCAATGTATATTATTTGCATTTTTTTTTAATTTAAAAGTACATTCTAATCATGTGAGTACATTTCAATTTCAAAATTTGTTCATCTTTTTACATTAATATTTTTGAAAATTATCATAATCTTATGAGAATCTTATTATTTAATAACATTAAGGATCCATTTTATTACTGTTACGCAATTCGTACTTGTTGATAAATAAAAGTATCAAAATATTACAAGTTTAGTTAGAAATATTTTGTCAAATTTAACTATACATGATTAGTGATAAGTTTAACACTGATAACAGAGATACTGAATAATATTTTAGGGGGTTTTTATCTAAGCAAATTTTCATAAGAGAGTCTATATATATTTATAGGAATTTTTGTACTCATCTAGAATGATAAAAAAGAATATCTCTCTGTTGTTTCTTTTTAAGAAAGAATTTATAGAAGAAATATTTTTTCAATGATTTTCACATTATATAAATCATATAACCAAAGAATTTTGTGGTTATAATCAAAGAATTTTGAGCATAAGATTTTCAGGTTTATTTCTGAATATTTTTCGATTACAGTCGATATAAATATTTTTTCCGTTAATAACTTCAATGTGAAAGTGAAGAATGATAGATAAAATGCCATAGAAAAATCTTTTGTTGTCATTAAAAAATCAGTAGCATTAAATTGAGAGTTTAAGGAAGGAAAACAAGGCATTTTTTAGATTAAACGTAACAATAATAATAGTTAGATTCAGAACCGGCATGTAAGTATTGATATTTAGCTTAAGTCCATTAATGTTAAAGTACAATATAGGTTTTATTTACTCTACATTTTCAAGAAATTTCAGATTACTCAAAAAACTTTTCTAATTCTTGCCCTTTAAAGTTCAGTGAAATTCAATAGTATTTGGTACAATAAATTTATAAACCTATTTAGATTTTAGTACATAGCACACGTTTTTAATATTTGTATTTTCTACTTATAATAAATTAATAATTAAAGTAGCAATATTACTTAAGATGTTATTAAAGCCGCTATAAGGGAATAGAAGTACATTTTAATGCCAATTATATACACTAGATATTTCAATCAATTAACGGATGCCATGAAAACCTGATAAATTATTGCAATTTATTTTCAAATTTTTCGATACATTTTATGAACAAAGATTCATGTCTTCAATTATAATAATCTAGTTTTGTAAAAGGATGTTGCATATGGATATAGAGCACTCCAAGGTCATATACTCCTCAAAAATGAATTGTCAGGTGGCAAATTAACTAAATGACACATATTTTAAGAAAAGACATCAAGTGCTATCTTCAAAGTGATTCCATTTTTAAACCGGATTATTAATTTTGTATTTTCCTAAGACACAACATTTTCATAAGACTAGGAAAAGAAAATCTTTCACATAAAATAAAAGTTTTTTTTCCTAAATTTATCTCGAAAGTTCCACAGATCACTTAAGTTGTGGAACAGATTTTGAAATATAGTATATATTGTAGTTTTTTATATAAATAGTATATCACAAACCTTTCCTTAAAATAAATATCAAATTCCAAATAATGAAAAGATGATATGTTAATATTATTGACTCCTAAGGATTTTCCAAAATTATAATCATTGTATATTTCTTTTTAATTACATCAAATTATAATGGAATTTAGATTTTAATAATTCTAGTACTAGGTAACTGGGAACCTACTAGGAAATGATTCACAGAAAACCGTAATTATAATTAATTTAGGAAGTCGTTGAAGAAGTATAAATACTTTTTACAATATTTCATAAGCATTGTTAAATAAATGTAATCAGTGAAAGAAAAAAGTCACATATCTTGTTGCATAAATTAATTATTGGAAATAAATATAACAAAAAAGCAAAGTATAACAAAGTTATAAAGTGAATGTTGTAATCCAAGGATAATATCAAACTAAGCGTAATGTATATTTTCTTCTGCTTCGAGCTTCACAAAAAATATTCACATCGAAAAAGTTAATTAAAGTACGTACCTTCGAATCATCGTGTTTTCTTAAATGAAAGGAAAATTACAATTTCTAGAAATGTTTTAATTAAATTCATTTCGTCACTCTGAAACTTCATGAAATAATTTAGATGGGCTATTTTAATAATCTGAAACATACTCTTTTATGCATGTGTATTTTTAAATTAAAAATTTATTTAAAAATATATTAGTTATTAGAATGTCAGTAGATAAAAATCTTACCTTGATTAAAATTCTACACTCCTACATAAAAACACAGGACCAATAATTTTTAATAAGAAATATTTTAATAAATTTATTTCCAATTAAGATTAAAAATATTTCATAGAATTCTTTTCCAACATTAATTTACTCATAAATTTTTTATGGTCTCATTACTTTTCCTATTTTCTTTAAAAATAAAGCAAGAAAAAATTTGATATACAAATTATAATAACACTAAGTGATTTTAAATATTAAAATTCTTCTCGTATATTTTTTAATTCCTGTACTTACAGAAAATATATTTATTTAAATATTCATACGAAAAGTAAAGAAACCATAAAAAATTTATGAGTAAAT
>JAPDSC010137991.1:0-32746 GCA_026290005.1 Latrodectus geometricus
CTTATAAATTGTATCAAAACTTAATAAGGATTTTATTAGGTAAATGACATAAATTGAAATTAGAAATCATACTTTTCTTTTATTTGAATGTACCTTTAAAATAATTAAGTGAAATGCACACAAGAACATATTCTACATTTAAACATATTTTATTTAATATTAATTTAAAAAAAGTTAGTTCTAGTGTTTAATACATATATAACTAAAAAAAAAATAATTTTGTTACATATTGAAGAGGTTGCTCAGATGTTATATTTTTTTTAATAAAATAATTTCAATTTCATATTTTAAAATTGAATAAATGTTAGAAGTAATTAAATTAGTTAGAAGAAAGTCTATTTAGTTTAGAAGAACTATTTTTATTAAATTAGTTAGAAGAACTATTTAGTTAGATGTAAACAAATCATGTTTGTGCGGCTGAGCCAAATTAAGTTTAAATATAATTATACAACAGTGTACATGTTTTCATTGAGGATTAAAGTCTTAAGGCCGTATTCACCAAAAACCTCGGCCACTAGGTACGAGAAAAATCCCGTGTCAAAACTAAAACGGTATTTACCACTAATTTTAAAAGGAGTAACGAAAATCTGCTTCGAGGTTCAAAAACCGAACCTTCCTTTACGGGAAGATCAAACCAGACTGAGTTCATATATGTGATATGTGCAGTTCCTATATGCGATGAGTGACATACGCACTTCTTTTCAACTCTTGTATACTTTGTAATGTTTACTATTTATGAAACAAATTTGAAGTTTGTTAATTATTTCGTACAAATTTTACTTCTAATTCCTTATATAATAAGCAGTGCTTAAAGTTTTTCAAGAACTAGAATGGTGTGTAAACGAGATATTATTTCTAGAAAGAAACCTGAAAGATTAGGAAATAGAAATCCATAGTATATCTCTTGACGAAAAATAATATTTTTTAGATATTTGAATCGAAGTCCAAATAGCTATTTGTTATAATTTCCTAAATCCCTCTGAACAATTTGATTGTCTTAAGTTTGTTTCGCTATGGGAGCTTATCAGCTTGTAATTGGTGACTAAACAGAGTAAGCCAATTAACAATTTCAAGAGCGGTCTCCAAGTTAGCAAAGCCATTGCTTCTTTGCAATCATGAGCTTATCAGCTTGTAATTGGTGACTAAGCAGAATAAGCCAATTAACAGTTTCAAGAATAATCTTTAAAGTTAGCAAAACTATTACTTCTTTGCGACCACATAATAATAGAATCCCAAATGCAAAAAAAAAGAATGTTCAGAGGTTCTATTGTTTTTTATCATTAAAACATTTGGTAAACGAAATGTTTAATTAGACATTTCGTTTACCAAATGTTATATTGAATCCAAAATAATCATGAATCTCTTTAGAAATTTGTAAATAGTCTCATGATTATTTTGGATAAATGTATGCATTTCTATAAAAGATGTAATAGATAAAAGAATAAATTTGAAAGAAGGCCCTGATGTTGAGCATCTAGTTAATTTATTATAGAATTACATAAAATATTTAATTCTATTTTAACTTTATTACCTATGCATTGTCCCTCCAACTATTTCTGTAAATACTGTCATCAAAATTTGTAACTTAGTGATCATTTATATTTATTTAAACTTTGATTTATTTTTAATGTATAAAAACTTTATTTTAACCTTTTATTAAAAATTTAGAAATTTAGAATGTATGGTTAAAAATTTGTAAATTTAATTTGGTAAAATCCTAGTATATGTATCATGTTTATAAGAAACTAATATACCATTACCGACAAACATTTAAATTCTCAGTTTTTGTAAAATATATAAATTTTTATACTGAATAATAAAAGTTTACAAAAGTAAATAATATAAACTTTCATTAGTTTATGAAATGTCAAAGGTGATCCCACATTTTACTCTCGAACTTGTCCAGTTAGGAAGCTTGAAAAAGAAATTACCACTCTGAAAATTAACAAAAAATAATATGTATCATATCGAGAGGCTCGATGGTTAGTCACATCGCGGATTCCAGTACCAGGTGTTAACTATGCAGTTACAGCTAAAAAGGTGTCTCGGTCTTGTAGCACCCAAACATAAGGAAGATCACGTCCTTCAGTTCGTTTGCCCTCACAGGTTACGAAACCATTTTCATCAAAATATCAGCAAAATCAAAAACTTTGAAAGCTAGAAAATTAAATTTTCCAAGGAAGACCATCGCATACCTTCTTCAATTTCAAAAAAAACCCTTCTTGCTTTGGATTCAGACACTGTTAAACTGTATCCCTCAGATGATGATTTCAATTTAGAAGATTCATCTGAAAGGTCTTTAAGTAACAGTGAAAATTAGATTCCATTAATGATTTCCTCCCTTTCATGGAACTGTCGTAGTTTCCAGCAACGAATCGATGATGTTAAATCCATCATCTCTTACTACAATCCTGCATGTGTGGCTCTATAAGAAACATTCCTGAAGCCAATTATTGGCTCTAAACTACGTAGATTTAAATGCTACAGAAAAGATAATGATGATAATGACACTGTAAGCGATGGAGTTTGTATATTCACTTTCAACAGATACCCTAGCACAGCACATCACCTGCGAATTACACTGCAGGCTGTGGCTGTCAAAATTGGTAGCAAATGTCTAATCACAATATGCAGCCTTTATTTACCACTAAATGACATCATTTAAGCAGAGGAACTAAATGAGTTAGTTGATCAACTCGTAGCTTAATTTTTATTGTTCGGTGATTTTTAACGTTCATAGTCCTTTGTGGGGTAGTGATGATACAAATTCTCGCGGTTGTCAGATAGAGCAGTTCATTTCTGATAATATTCTTTGTCTTTTAAATACCGACGAGAAAACTTATTTGCACGAACCTACACGTACATTTCACACTCTAGACTTAGCTATTTGTTCTCTGCCACTTTCTGTTGATACTCAAAACATCTTAGAGGATTTGGAATAAAAGTCTAAAAAGAACACTTCATATAAGCTACTTTAATATATTATAGTAAGTCTGGTGTAGTGAAAGTCAAAATGATATGCTTTGTATCCAAGATTGTCTTGATTCTAATTCGTTTGACAGCACAGACTTTCTGGCTTTGAACGTTTTCTAACATTTCATCTGTTGTCGCGTGAAACAAGTCCCCCTCAGAAATAACACATGGTAAGAAATTTAAATTGCCATCAGGTTCGACATTAACAGTTATGTCCGCTATTTCTTTCATGCCTTTTGATAGACTGCTTTTCGGATAGTTTCTATCAATAGAACACCAGATCATAGATATTTAATTAATTTCACTTTTCCAAGATTCGAAGTAATAAACTTTTCAATGAGAAAAAGGAAAACAGATGCAAAAGAGCTTCTAATTTTTTTAACGATAGAAAATTTTACTTTACATGTCTGCTTTTATTGTTCCCACTGGAGAGAAGGAGAAAGTGTTTTGTCCATATAAGGTAAATCAAAATTCAGGGACCAGAAGGAATCACCCACCACATTGCCCCACAAGGGAATGAGAGTTAACTGCCTCAGTGCTAGCCAGTCCCTATACGCTCACAGTACATCTTTGAAGTGATCTCCACCCTTAACGAGTCCCCCAGTAGATGTACCCATCGCTTGATCCATAAAGCCGACTGATGTGCTGAGGATCACAACCTTTCTCCCGTTTAACTGAATCAGCAGCCAAAGTAAGGTGTTGGTCTCTGGGGGTCTCAATCACCAAAAACCTCCTTTCCAGGGACACTGGTCTCCACGCACGGCAAATAGTAAGTGATTTAGTCCGCAAGAGAAGCTAACTGCAACAGAGTGGTGACAGCTGCTCAAGAGGAGCCCTCACCCTCAGGGGGTTTACTTTCTTTAAGTAAACACGGGTGTCACAATCCCGAGGTACCCCAGTGATCTGTCCTCTTCTTTCTTTTCTTCTCTCCTCTTCCCTTCTGCTTTTTCTTCCTTTTCTCCCTCATTGGTGTTGCCTCATATGAGGTTGAGGGCTCCCTTTGAGTAGCTGTCGCCACTCTGTTGCTATTAGCTTCTCTTGGGGACTAAATCACCCACGTGTTTGCCGTGCGTGGAGACCCGTGTCCCTAGAAAGGAGGATCCTGGTAATTGAGGCCCCCAGAGGCCAACACATTACTTTGGCCTCTGCTTCAGGTAAACGGGAGGTGTGTTGTGGTCCTCAGCACATCAATCGGCTTTATGGATCAAGCGATCGGTACATCTGCTGGATTACTCGTTAAGGGTGGAGGCCATCACAGGGATGTACTGTGAGCGTATGGGACTTGGCTAGCACTGGTGCAGCTGGTCTGCATCCCCTTGTTGGACTCGGTGGTGGGTGGTGCGGTCAGGCCCCGAAATTTTAAAAATATATTAATGGAGAATAAAAACTTTTCTTTTCTCCCTCGGGAGCAATTGTTGGATAAATCGGCGGTAAAATTTTTTATTATAACACGAAAAGAGGGAAATTTTGAAAATGTTTCCCCTTTTCTGATTCAAAAGGGAATATCGGGTACAGTAGGGGAAGTCAGGAGTATAAAAAAACTGCGATCTGGTGAATTGCTAGTGGAGGTTGCATCAGCAACACAATCCTCCATTATCTCCAATATGAGACTGTAGGCAAATATCGAGGTGACCGTCACGCCTCATCGAAATTTAAATTTTTCTCAGGGAGTGATCTCCGCAAGGGATTTATTGAATACGCCTACGGATGAGATCCTAGAACATCTGAAGGATCAGAAGGTCTGCGGCGTTAAGTGCATAACTGTCAGAAGGGATGGAAAGTACATTGATACGAAACATCTCATTCTGACATATGCCACGCCAGACCTTCCAGAAAATATCAAAGTTGCATATATGCATTTACCCGTAAGGCCGTATATTCCTAATCCCTTACGTTGTATCCAGTGCCAACATTTTGGACATTCAAAGAACTCTTGCAGGTCAAAACCTACTTGTGCTCGTTGCGCAACAGTTGGCCACGAGAGTAGTAACTGTACTGCAAAAGAGGCGTGTGTCAACTGCAAAGGTGACCACTCCTCCTACTCTCGAAATTGTCCAATATGGGTTCTGGAAAAGGAGATCACTACTCTTAAGGTAACAAATAAAATTTCGTATCCTGAGGCCCGACGTATTGTCACATCTCATACGCCAAAGTCTGGAGTAAGCTATGCAGCCGTAGCTAAAAAAGTCACCAGATCCAGTAGTACACAAACAGATTCAATTCCACTTCCCCTTGTTAGATTACCCATTACACAATCAGAAAAGCCAAAAATTAAAACATCTCCAATTTCTAAAAAAGCTCCTACATACAAATTAAAATCTGGAAAGGCTTATAAACTAAAATCTGCTAAAGAGGGCTCTACAAGGTCCTCAATATCCACCCGCAAAGCCTTGTCCCTGGAAGCTGATGCGGTATCTCTACATCCCTCGGATGATGATATGTCGTTCGAGGAATGGTTAGATGACTCGCCTTCCAGCTCCAGGAGAGGAGCTTCTAGAACTAAAGAATAACTTCCTTTGTTTCTTGGAACTGCCATGGTTTGCGCTCACATCTTGATGACATCAAGTCTATTACATCAGCTTTTAACCCAGCATGTATTGCACTTCAGGAAACTTCCCTGAAGTCTACCAATAACATTTCTATGCGTGGGTTTCAATGCTTCGGAAAAGACTGTGGTGACGATGGTGCAGTGTCTGGAGGTGTTTGTATTTTAACATCAAATAACTTCCCCAGCACTGTCCATCCATTAAATACTACTCTACAGGCTGTGGCTATAAGAATACATACAACATGCTTAATTACAGTCTGTAGTCTATATTTACCACCACATGATGTCATCCGCCAAGAAGAACTTGACAATTTAATTGATCAGCTGCCCACTCCAACTTTGTTACTAGGTGACTTTAACGGACATAATTCTTTGTGGGGAAGTGATGATACTAATTCTCGCGGTCATCAGATAGAGCAGTTCATTTCTGATAACTGTCTCTGTCTGATAAATACCGACGAGAAAACATATTTCCACACACCCACAAGAACATTTCATTCTCTCGATCTCGCCATTTGTACACCCTCTCTCTGCCATTGTTAAATTTAACAGTGGGGAATGATCTGTATAATAGCGATCATTTCCCGCTCGTCATCTCCCAGGCTGGAGGTACTAGTGTAGGACAACATCTACCTACGTACGTGTACAGTCGGCCAGATTGGCTTTTATTTACACAATTGGCAGTTGTTGATGATAATATGGTCATGATCGATGATATTGATAATGCCGTTCAAAAAGTCACCGAAACAATTATAGGTGCAGCTGATACTTCTATACCTAAATGTTCTTCTACAACAAAAAGGCGTTGCAAACCATGGTGGAACAAAGAATGTCAACAAACATATAAAATACAAAGGAAGTTATGGGGGTTGTTTCGGAGGTACCCCACAACGGAGAATCTTATTGCCTTTAAGAGAGCAAAAGCATTAGCTCGCAGAGCTCGTCGTCGAAGTCAGAAGAATCCTGGTCTAGCTATGTCTCTTCAATTACTCCTTCAACATCCTGCAAGCAGTTATGGAGAAAAGTTAAAGCAGCCAATGGTATCTATACAGAATTTTCAATTCCTGTTTTGAAAACCGGAGCTGCTATATACTCTTCTCCTATGGATATTGCTAACGTCTTTGGTGAAACATTTGCTAGCGTTTCCAGCTCTGACTCTTACAGTCCTTCGTTTTTAAGGACAAAGAGTCGAGCTGAGCAAACATCAATCCATTTCAACCAAAGACAAACTTTTCCTTACAACTGCGAATTTCGGATGTTTGAAATGAAGCTAGCATTACAGCAGGCTAACAATACCAGCCCAGGACCAGACGGAATCAGCTATATAATGCTTCGACATTTAGGTCCAGAATCCCTATTGAATTTATTATATTTGTTCAATAGGATCTGGACCGAAAATGCATTTCCTTCAATTTGGAGCGAAGATAGAGTGATTCCTGTCCTTAAGTCTGGTAAGGATCCTTCGAATCCTTCACATTATCGACCAATAGCTCTGACGAGCTGTCTTTGTAAGACTCTCGAACGTATGGTCAACGCCCGTCTCGTATATGTCTTAGAAGAAAATAAATGTATTCATGTGAATCAGAGTGGCTTCCGTAAAGGGAGATCCACTCTAGATAACATAACTTATTTGGAAACCCAAATCCGCAACGCTTTTGTGCGGAGAAACCATCTGGTTTCCATCTTCTTCGACATCGAGAAGGCATACGACCGTACGTGGCGATATGGAATTCTCCGTTCATTATATGATTTTGGCTTTAGGGGTAATCTGCCGATATTCCTTCAGAATTTTTTACGCTCCCGAGTTTTTAAAGTTCGTATTGGACACCTATTGTCCAATACTTTTATTCAAGCCGAGGGTGTTCCCCAAGGCTCTATTTCAAGTCCAACAATTTTTAATTTATTCATAAGTCATATTCTCCATCTTGTATCACCTTCGGTTTATGGCACAATGTATGTAGATGACCTGCAAATATCTTGCCAAGGATCAAACATGCGACTAATTGAGAGGCAACTACAAACGTCTGTTAATAAAATAGCTGCATGGTGTGCAGAGAATGGCTTTACATTATCTCCTAGCAAGAGCTGTTGTGTCCATTTCTGCAAGAAGACCAGCATTCATAACGATCCTGTTATCAAATTGAACAACACTTCAATACCTGTAGTCAACGAGATCAAATTTCTTGGTGTGATATTTAACCGAAATCTGACCTTTCTTCCGCATGTTTTACATCTGCGGAAGAAGTGCGAGCGATCGCTTAATATCCTCAAGGTATTATCAAATACATCTTGGGGTGCTGATCGCTTGTCACTCCTTCGTGTCTATCAATCAGTCATTTTGTCTCGTATTGACTACGGATGTGTTGTCTATGGATCTGCTAGGTCTTCTGTCTTACGCAGACTGGATACTGTACATCACTCTGCTTTGAGAATATGTTCAGGCGCATTCCGCACATCACCCGTCCAGAGTCTTTATGCCATCTGTCATCAATTGCCTTTAGACCTGAGACGGATGCAGCTGTCTCTCAATTACTACGCAAAGGTCATGTCTGACCGACAACACCCTTTACGTTCCTTGGCTTTTACTCCTGCATTAAATAGATTGTATGATGCTCGCCCTTATAGCATCCAACCTTTTCTCACTCGTATTAAAAGTGATCTTTACTTGACAGACCTATGTGGTGTCCGTTTCATTAAAACGGACTTGCTTTTACATCCACCTTGGTTTGATCCACAGATATCGATAATTAATAACTTTGTTCAGTTTCGGAAATCGGACACAACTCCTACGATTTTTCAACAGCTTTTTTGTTCACACCGCTGTCAGTATTCTTCTTATACGCCTGTATTCACGGATGGATCAAAAATTGCAGGACATGTTGGTTGGGGCATTTTGTTCAATAATAGAAGTTACGGCTACAACCTCCATACGTCCTGCTCCATTTTTACTGCTGAAGCTATGGCAATATACCAAGCGCATCAGCTCGTGAATACAGAAAATTACTATAAAATTTGCGTATACACTGACAGCTTGAGTGTTATAGAAGCGTTGAGAAATTCAAACACAAATAATCATCCTGTTGTGTCCAAAATTTTCCAAACTGTAGATTCTCTTGCTGGCAAGGGATATGATATTATATTCTGTTGGATCCCAAGTCACGTAGGTCTGGACGGCAATGATAAGGCTGATGCAGCTGCTAAATCTGCATCGGCTGTACATCATCCATCTGTCCCTCTTACTGATGTGAGAAAGGTTGTTAAAAACTTTGTTGTTTCTCTATGGCAGGAGTACTGGAATATGCAGGTCTCCAACAAACTACGTGCCATATTTCCATACGTCATCCCTTCATTTGTTTTACCGTTACGAAGTGCTGATGTTCGTTTAACTCGCCTTCGTATCGAACACACACGTTTCACACATAGACATTTATTTCTAAGTGAATTGAATCCTTTGTGTGAAACGTGTGATGAACCATATACTGTCTTCCATATTTTAATTTCATGTAAAGATTTTAGCCTATATCGTTTTACCTTCTTTAGAACAGACATTTTAACTATGTATGATTTAGTGGGGGAGCCACCCCACAGAAACCTTTTTGCCTTTTTAAAGGCAATTGGTTTTATTTATTTTATTTAAATAGTTTCACTTCACTTTTATGAATTTTATTTTTAATTTCATTTTACCAATTATACTTTAGATTTTAATCATACAACGATTTGATAACAATTGCTTTTAGACTTGAGACAGATGCAGCTGTCTCTCAATTACTACGCAAGGGTCATGTCTGACCGAAACCATCCTATACGATCCTTGGTTATTTCTCCTGCATTAAACAGACTATATGATTCTCGACCATACAGCATCCAACCTTTTCTCATTCGAAATAAAGATCAACTCCATTTGACAGACCTATATGATATCCGTTTTATTAAAACGAAGATCAACTCCATTTGACAGACCTATATGATGTCCGTTTTATTAAAACGGACTTACAATAACATCCACCCTGGTATGATCCACAGATAACTATTATAAATCCATTTGCTCAACTTACAAAATCGGACACAACTTTAACAGTTTTTCAACAGCTATATCTATATCATCGCTGTCAGTATTCATCATACCCCCCTTTATTCCCGGATGGTTCAAAAACTGCAGGACATGTTGGCTGTGGCATATTTTATGCTGATACTAGTTATGGTTACAGCCTCCATTCGTCCTGCTCCGTCTTTACCGCTGAAGCTACGGCTATCCATCAAGCCCTTCAGCTAGTGAATACAGAGCAATTTAATAAAATCTGTATGTATACTGACAGTTTGAGTGTTTTAGAAGCGTTGAAAAACTATAATAATTGTCATCCAGTTGTGTCAAAGGTTTTCGAAGCATTGGATTCCCTTGCTGGCAAGGGTTATGACATCATTTTCTGTTGGATCCCAGGTTATGTAGGTCTAGAGGAAAATGAAGAGGCAGATGCAGCCGCTACAGCTGCATCGTCCGTACTTCATTCATCTGTCCCTCTTTTCGACGGGAGAAGGGTTGTTAAAACATTAGTTAAATCTCTCTATCAGGAGTTATGGAGTATGCAGGTCTCCAATAAATTACGTGCAATTTTCCCATATATCATTCCATCATCAGTTTTACCGTTACGAAGTGCCGATGTTAGATTAACTCGCCTTCGTATCGGACACACACGTTTCACACACAGACATTTGTTTCTCAGTGAATTGAATCCTTGGTGTGAGACGTGTGATGAGTCATATTCAATAAATCATATTTTAATTTCATGTAAAGTTTTTAACAAAGAACGTCTACATTTTTTTAAAACTGATTTTTTAACATTATTTGATTTGTTGGGGGAACCACCCCACAGAAACCTATTTGCATTTTTAAGGGCAATAGGTTTTTTAAATTTTATTTAATGGTTAACTTCAGGTTTTTGTATAAATATATTTACATATTTGTTTTCTTTTTATTAAATGTTAAATAAAAATTTATTTTAATAATACTTTTTACAAAAATTTTTGTTTTTTAAGATTTTAATGTTGTATGGGTAAAAAATAAATAAATAAATAAAAATAATAAATAAATGTAATATTAAATTTTGTTTTGGCGCAGCTTGTCCAATTTTGGAACTTGCGCCATAAAACCCAACCCAACAACAACAACATCAAGAGGAGCCCTCAACCTCAAATGAGTCAACCACAATGAAGGAGAAAAGGAATAGAAAGCAGAAGGGAGAGAAAAGAAAGAAAAGGACAGATCATTGTGGTACTTCGAGATTGTGACACCCGTGTTTACTTAAGGAACGTAAGCCCCTGATGGGGATGTGTGACATTCGGATTGAGGCAATTGAAAAACAGGCTCATCCGCCTTGGTATAATTCAACCCAAACAATTCTTAACATCTTTGATCAATACAGGAAATCAAAGACATCATCAATTATTTTGCAACAGATATTTATTTCTTCGCTGTCTGTATAAATCATACACAACTGTATTCACAGATGGATCTAAATCAGCCATATATGTAGGTTGTGGTGTTTACATTAATAATAGATCTTTCAGCTAAAGCCTACATTCCTGCTCCATCTTCACTGCTGAAGCAACAGCTATTTACTACACTCTTCAGCAGGTGAATACAGATGACTATCATCAATTTTGTATATATACTGACAGCATGAGTGTTTTGGAAGCTTTGAAAGGCAATAGTTTTAATAGTCATCCTGTTGTGACAAGAATTTTCAGAGTATTGGAATCCCTTGCTGGCAAGGATTACAAAATTTTATTTTCTTGGGTACAAAGTCACGTAGATCTTAATGGAAATGAGAGAGCGTATGTGGCTGCAAAGACTGCATCAGGGCAAATTTCACTATCTGCTCCACTCTCTGATGTGAAAAAAGGTGTTAAAAGTTTCATACATTCTCTTTGCCAGGAGTCATGAAGCATGCAGGTCGGTAACAAACTACATAACATTTTTCCATACCTCACCACAATACCAATTTTACCCATACGAAGTGCCGATGTACGTTTGACTTGCCTTCGTATCGGACACACACGTTTCACACACAGACATTTGTTTCTAAATGAATTGAATCCATGGTGTGAAATGTGTGTACTGTATATATAAACTGTATATGAATACTGTTTTCCATATTTTAATTTCATGCTCTGATTTTAAGGTTTATCGTTTTAGGTATTTTGACACAGACATTGAAACTCTGTATGATTTATTTGGTGTGCCTCCCCACAGAGACCTTTACGCCTTCCTAAAGGCAATTTGTTTTAATATTATTTAAATTGTATAAATTGAATTTTTTTATTCTCATTTATACTTTCCTTTTATAAATTTTATTTATTTAGATTCCAGTTCAAATATATACACTTATGTTTGTATTTTGACGTTGAGCTTGGATTTTATACAAGGTTTTCTTTAAAATTTAATCTTTGGGGCAGCATGTATATTTTGGACCTTGCGCCATAAACTCAATTTTTCAACCATCATCCAACCTATTTCATGAGTAAAAAACAAGTAGGGGAAAAGAAGTATTCCTATTATGAGCTATATATATATATATATATATATATATATTATATATATATTCCTTTATAATTTATTTAAGGAAAATTAATTGTTATTGCAGAATTAATGTAAATTTTTAAAATTTAAGGAATGAGTTATTATATTACTTATATTCAATAAAATAGTTTATATGAAAAGTGTTTTAATATTACTTTTTGAATTGTATTGTTAGAGTTTGCTTACATTTTATTTAACTTATAGTTACTAACTAGTTACTATAAAGTTACTATAAAAAAGTTACTATAAAAATTATCGCAAATATTTTTAAAATATTATTGTCGCATAAAGAAAATATCTCATCTAAATCATGAATACAAGCTAGGAGTTACATAATTTGTGAAAATAAATTAAAATTTCAGTGATTTTCCAAGTGCCAAGATAATAGGTGTAATAAAGCTTATAATTCTCTTCTTCATCGGTGAAGTGAAGTACAAAAAAAAGAAGAAAAAAAGAAAAGAAAGTGATGACTCTTCGAAAGTCACAGGTGTTCAATGTGAAGAAGACCTTAGCGGAAGTCATGTGGTGACAACAATATTAACGAGCTCTTACAAAAAATCTGTTTTTTTAAACACTGCTTACATCTATAAAAAAAAGAGCATGGATAAAAATGAGATGCATTTTAGACTCTGATAGTTCTATTTGGTTACTTTCAGTAAAGCATCAATTAAATTGGGTGTAAAATTGAAGGAAAATAAAATAAATATTTCTGGAGTATCTGATCTCTATGTAATGGAAAAATATGCAGTAAAAGCTGAAGTTTCAAATGCTGTTAAGATATTTTTGGTTTACTTAGAGATCATATTGGTTCCGCGGATTATGGATTTAATTCCTACTCCTCAATTAAATATTTCAAATATAAGAATTCCTGAACTGGCTATTGATGGGGAGGACCTGGGTACGAATCCCGGCTCGGGCATCGATGTACTTTCTCTTTCTCTCTCTGTGTTTTTTTGTACTTTCCCCACATGATGGATGAATATGGCCCGCCCTATAAACTGGTTTGTGTTGATGTGGCTTGGAGGATGCTACTCATACCTCCGTGACTTAGTTCACAGGTGCCCACCGAGTAACGATAAAATGAGTAGCAGTTTCCGGCCTTTTTGTGGCAAATGGGCTAATGTTACTTACTTGCACAAGTGTGCCCGCCATTAGAAAGAGAAAAAAAAAAAGAATTCAATAATTCCTCATTTTATTGAATTGGAAGATTCAGAATTTTACGCACCAAAGGAAATCGACGCATTGATTAGTAGTGAATTATGTTTTAAATTTTAAAGAATGAATAAACACGTACATTAGAAGACAATTTATTGCAGAAAGCTGGTCACAGGACATTTTATCGCTGGATCTTTCCCGCAGTCTGATAATTGTTGTATTGTTGTCTTTTGAATGAATCAAACTTATAAATAGAATTTTCTAAGTTTACTTTAGAAAAAAAACTTTAGTTTCTTTAAATTATAATTTATATCAAGGGATAATAAGGATTTAATCAGGAGTGAAGAAGAAGGGCTGTGTGTGGAAAATTTTTTGAAGTTACACAAACGAGATCCGACTGGTAAGTTCATAATTAGTTACCGGGTCCATTAAAAATGTTAGGGATTTAAAAGCAAAGTTCCAAATTTTAGGACACGTGGAAGAAATAAAACACGATGAAAATAAAAAGCTCACTTACACTGCTGACCACCTTAAATGCAACACCCTGAAGGAATCATGAAAATAAAATGACATTTACGACATGCGTTAGCGAAGGTTATCCAGTGTCTGTGCGTACCATTCGACGCCATTTACAGCAGAGTGATCTGTCCACAAGACGACCAAATGAAATGACATTGTCTTTACTGATGAGTCAAGATTCTGTCTGCAACACCACGATGGTCGCATTCGGGTCTAGAGACACCATAGAAAGATTATTCTGAACAGCTGTGTTAATCACCGCTACACTTTTTCTGCACCGGGTATTAGGATATGGTGCATCATTGGATATCACTCATACACACCTTTAGTACATACTTCCGGTACTTTAAACAGCCAAAGCTACATCTCCAAGGTGTTGGAGCCATTTGTCCTTCCATACCCTTTGGGCTTGCCCACAGCCATATTTCAACAGGATAATGAGTGACCACAGGTGGCACGTATTGTCCAAAGGTTCTTCGTCAATCTCCAGCTTGAATTTCTTTCCTGGACAGCTCTCTCTCCAAATCCATCACCGATAAAAAGCATGTGGTCAATGATTGCTCAACGATTGATCCAGATTCTTTTCCCAGCTGCCACACCAGATAAAATTTGGCAATGTGTGGAAACTGCTTGGTCAGAAGTACTCAAAAAACACATCCAAAATCTCTTTGTATCAATACCGAGGCATGTGGTAGTGGTGATCTCCAACAATGGCGACTGCTTTGGTCACTGATTTTGGCAGGAACGACACTTCACAGAAGTCTATAAACTTAATCATTTGTTACTTGGTAAACATGCTATCTAAAAAATAAATTTTGTTGCGATATTTCTTGTCTTTCTTGGTGTTACAATTTGGGTGGTCAGCAGTGTATTATTTCCCACATTATGCAGTATTTAAGCCGTAAAAAACATCATCAACACAAACATCATAACAAATCCTTTAAGAATAGTTTTTGACGCATGCTGTTAAACCACTAGAGGTTTCTCTCGGAATTCTGATCTTTTAAATGGGGGAATGTTCAATAAGATATCTTTTCTCTGGTCAATAGTTTCAGACACATAGATATTCCTTTAGTGTTGATATAAAGAAAATGTTAAGACAGTTTTTGATAGATGCAAAATAGTTGAATCTTCAACGCATTGCTTGGAAGACAATTATAGACGCTCCAGTAAAAATTTATAATCTATGTAAGCTTACCTAAAGACCACAAGCACATCATTTCCATCAATGAGATCTTTGAAAGCTGACTGAGGAAGAGTACAAGGAATTTACCGAAGCTTCTACAATTACCTATACAACCGTTTATATGGATAATTTCTTAAGTGAGCCTGATAGTTTAGAGAAGGCCAAAGATTTACAATTACAGTTTATAAAGTATTTAAGGCTTGGTAGAATCTAACTCCATAAATGGATTTCTAGTGATCCAGAACTGTTACAAGACTTTCAAGTTCAGATTATTAATTTAAAGAAACTTCTCATCAAATGTCTGTAAAGACATTAGGAATGCTATGACGACGCAAAGTTGATTATTTTCCCATAAATGTAAATATGTAACATAAAGATGTAAACACAAAAAGAAAAGTCTTCTCAGCTATAACCAAATTATATGATCTTATAGATGTATTAAACCAGTGACGACAAAGATCTTTATACTAAGTCTTTGGTAACGAAAGTTATGGGCCTCTATCGGCGTATGATTTATAACCACCAAATTTATTGAAAGAATGGGAAAAATTTCTTCTAAAATTAAAACAGGTAAATATAATCACTTTTACCAGATATGTCCTTATTGAAGATGCCGTACAGATAGAGGTCCATGGCTTCACAGATGCAAGTCTGAAAAGTTATGTTGTTTCAATGTACATAACATTCTGACTAAGTCAGGACAATTTGAAACAAGGCTTCTTTGCAGTAAATCAGAAGTAGCTCATTTAAAACCAGTAACCATTCCACTTCTGGAGTTTTCGTCACATTGTTGCTAATTAGATTAGCCAAAAGTACCATATGTATTCTATGCATACCCATTGATAATGTCATTTTATGGGCAGACTCAACCATAGTCTTAACTTGGATCAACTCTTAGATTCATAAGCTGAAGACATTCTTGAAAAACAGAATAGTGAAAATTCAATTGCTGTGCAAGGACTGTAATTGCAGACACATGGCTTTTAAAGACAACCCAGCAGATATCATCTCCAGAGATTCATATACCATCAACATTTTCGAGAACACGTTATGGTGAACTGGACCGGACTTTCTTCAGCAAGATTACCTACAGAGTTACCAACTGATTTATTAATCTTAGTGGACAATGACTAAAAGTAGGAATTGAAAGGACTTGTGAACTTTATACGTGAGCCTTTAACCACTGACCATCCCTCAGGGGGTTTACTTTCTTTAAGTAAACATGGGTGTCACAATCCCGAGGTATCCCAATGATCTGTCCTCTTCTCTTTCTTTTCTTCTCTCCTCTACTCTTCTGCTTTTTCTTCCTTTCCTCCCTCACTGTGGTTGCCTCTGATGAGGTTGAGGGCTCCCCTTGAGCAGCTGTCGCCACTCTATTGCTATTAGCTACTCTTGGGGACTAAATCACCCACGTGTTTACCGTGCGTGGAGACCCGTGTCCCTGAAAAGGAGGGTCCTGGTAATTGAGGATCCCAGAGACCAATACATTACTTTGGCCTCTGCTTCAGGTAAACTGGAGGTGTGTTGTGGTCCTCAGCACATCAATCGGCTTTATGGATCAAGCGATCGGTACATCTGCTGGATGACTCGTTAAGGGTGGAGGCCATCACAAAGATGTACTCTGAGCGTACAGGACTTGGCTAGCACTGGTGCAGCTGCTCTGCATCCCCTTGTTGGACTTGGTGATGGGTGGTGCGGTCAGGTCCCGAAATTTTATTTCAATTCAAATGGAGAACAAATATTTTTGTTTTCTCCCTCGAGAGCAACTAGTTGACAAAAAAATACTAAATTTTATGTCATTAAAAGAAAGAAGGGTGCTTTTGAAAATGTCCCCCCCCTTTCTTATACAAAAGGGAATATCGGGCTTAATCGGGGAAGTCAAAGATATCCGTAAACTACGATC
This sequence comes from Latrodectus geometricus, assembly GCA_026290005.1. Classification (NCBI taxonomy): domain Eukaryota; kingdom Metazoa; phylum Arthropoda; class Arachnida; order Araneae; family Theridiidae; genus Latrodectus; species Latrodectus geometricus. The sequence continues at coordinate 16,862 of JAPDSC010137991.1, forward strand.
AGATGACTTGTTGGTAGAAGCTGCTATCTCTACACAAGCAGCAATGCTTTATAAAATGCAGGTGTTGGCGAATATGGAGGTAACTGTTTCGCCTCACAACAACTTAAATTTTTCACAAGGTGTAATTTCCGCAAGGGATTTGTTGAACTCACCGACGGAAGAGATACTTGAAAATTTTCAGAGTCAGAAGGTCTGTGCTGTAAAACGCATGAAAAACTAAAATCTTTATCTCCTATCATCAGAAGAGCACCTTTGGATAAATAAAGAGGAGTTAAATCCTCTAAATTAAAATCTGCAAAGGAGGGTTTCCGTAAATCCTCCTTATACACCCGTAGAGCCATGACCCTGGAGGCTGATGCTGTCTCCCTTCATCCCTCGGACGATAATTTATCGTTCGAGGAAATGATTGAGGACTCGCCTTCCAACTCCGGGAGAGGAGCTTTTCTATTTAAAAATTAAATTCCTTTGTTTCTTGGAACTGCCATGGTTTGCGCTCACATCTTGATGACGTCAAGTCTATTACGTCAGCTTTTAACCCCCCATGTATAGGACTTCAGGAAACTTTCCTGAAGTCTACCAATAAAATTTCTATGCATGGGTTTCAATGCTTCAGAAAAAACTGTGGTGACAATGGCGCAGTGTCTGGAGGTGTTTGTATATTGACATCTAATAACTTCCCCAGCACTGTCCATCCATTAAATACTACTCTACAGGCTGTAGCTATAAGAATACATACAACATGCTTAATTATAGTCTGTAGTTTATATTTGAAACCACGTGATGTCTTCCGCCAAGAAGAACTTGATACATTAGTTTATCAGCTGCCTATACCATTTTTGCTAGTAGGTGACTTTAACGGTCATAATTCTTTGTGGGGAAATAGTGATACGAATTCTCGCGGTCGTCAGATAGAGCAGTTTATTTCTGATAATCGTGTCTGTCTGATAAATACCGACGAGAAAACATATTTCCACACACCCACAAGAACATTTCATTCTCGCGATCTCGCCATTTGTACTCCATCACTTCTGCCATTGTTAAATTTAACGGTGGGAAATGATCTGCATAACAGCGATCATTTTCCTCTTGTCATCTCCCAGGCTGGAGGTACTAGTGTAGGACAACGTCTACCTACGTACGTGTACAGTCGGGCAGATTGGCCTTTATTTACACAATTGGCAGTTGTTGATGATAATATGGTCATGATCGATGATATTGATAATGCCGTTCAAAAAGTCACCGAAACAATTATAGGTGCAGCTGATACTTCTATACCTAAATGTTCTTCTACAACAAAAAGGCGTTGCAAACCATGGTGGAACAAAGAATGTCAACAAACATATAAAATACAAAGGAAGTTATGGGGGTTGTTCCGGAGGTACCCCACAACGGAGAGTCTTATTGCCTTCAAGAGAGAAAAAGCATTAGCTCGCAGAGCTCGTCGTCGAAGTCAGAAGGAATCCTGGTCTCACTATGTCTCTTCAATAACATCTTCCACATCCAGCAAGCAGTTATGGAGAAAAGTAAAAGCAGCCAATGGTATCTATGCAGAATTTTCAATTCCTGATTTGAAAACCGGAGCTGCTATATACTCTTCTCCTATGGATATTGCTAACGTCTTTGGTGAAACATTTGCTAGTGTTTTCAGATCCGACTCTTATAGTTCGTCGTTTTTAAGGACAAAGAGTCGAGCTGAACAAATGTCAATTCGTTTCAACCATAGACAAGCTTTACCTTATAACTGCGAATTTCGGAAGTTGTAATTGAAGCGAGCATTACAGCAGGCCGATAAGACTAGCCCTGGACCTGATGGTATTAGTTATGAAATGCTTCGACATTTGAATCCAGATTCCCTGTTGAACTTATTATATTTGTTCAATAGGATCTGGACTCAAAATGCATTTCCATCACTTTGGAGCGAAGCTATAGTGATTCCTGTCCTAAAGCCTGGTAAGGATCATTAGTATTCTTCACATTATCGACCAATAGCTCTGACGAGGAGCCTTTGTAAGACTCTCGAACGTATGGTCATCGTCCGTCCCGTGCATATCTTAGAATAAAATAAATGTATACATGTCAATCAGAGTGGTTTCCGTAAAGGAAGATCCACTCTTGATAACATAATATATTTGGAAACCCAAATCCACAACGCTTTCGTGCGGAGGAACCATCTGGTTTCCATCTTCATCGACATCGAGAAAGCCTACGAGCGTACGCGGTGATATGGTATTCCCCGTAAATTATGATTTTGGCTTTGGGGGTAATCTTCCGATATTCTTTCAGAATTACTTACGCTCCCGTTTTTTTTAAAGTACGTGTTGGATCCTATACATCCGATACTTTTACTCGAGCCGAGGGTGTTCCCCAAGGCTCAATTTTAAGTGTCACTCTTTTTAATTTGTTCATTAGTAGCATCCTTCATCACTTTTCACCTTCAGTTAATGGCACGATGTATATGGATGACCTGCAGATATCTTGCCAAGGTTCAAATTTGCGATTAATTGAGAGACAATTACAAACATCTGTAAATAAAATAGCTGCATGGTGTGCAGAGAATGGCTTTACATTATTTCTAGTAAGAGCTGCTGTGTCCATTTCTGCAGGAAGACCAGCATTCACAATGATCCTGTTATCATACTGAACAACAAACAAATACCTGTAGTCAACGAAATCAAATTTCTTGGTGTTTTATTTGACTGAAAATTGACCTTTCTTCCGCATGTTTTACATTTGCGGAAGACGTGTGTGCAATCGCTTAATATCTTCAAGGTGTTGTCAAATACATCTTGGGGTGCAGATCGCTTGTCACTGCTTCGTGTCTATCAATCAATCATTTTGTCTCGCATTGACTACGGATGTGTTGTGTATGGATCTGCTAGGTCTTCTGTTTTACGCAGACTGGATACTGTGCTTGACTCTGCTTTGAGGATATGTTCAGGAGCATTCCACACATCACTCGTCCAGAGTCTCTATGCGATTTGCCAACAATTGCCTTTAGACCTGAGACGAATGCAGCTGTCTCTCAATTACTACGCAAAGGTCATGTCTGACCGTCAACATCTTATACGTTCCTTGGCCATTTCTCCTACATTAGAGAGACTATATAATGCTCAACCATACAGCATCCAACCTTTTCTCACTCGAACTAAAGATCAACTCCATTTGACAGACCTATATGATGTCCGATTTATTAAAACGGACTTACAATCACATCCACCCTGGTATGATCCACAGATTTTATTTGCTCAATTTAGAAAATCGGACACAATTTCAACGGTTTTTCAACAGCTTTATTAAGCCCATCGCTGTCAGTATTCATCATACACGCCTGTATTCACAGATGGTTCAAAAACTACAGGACATGTTGGCTCTGGCATATTTTATGCTGATACCAGTTATGCTTACAGCCTCCATACGTCCTGCTCCGTCCTTACCGCTGAAGCTACGGCTATCGATCAAGCCCTTCAGCTAGTGAATACAGAGCAGTTTAATAAGATCTGTATGTATACTGACAGTTTGAGTGTTTTAGAAGCGTTGAGTAACTGTAATAATTGTCATCCAGTTGTGTCTAAGATTTACGGAGCATTGTATTGCCTTGCTGGCAAGTGCTATGACATCATTTTCTGTTGGATCCCAGGTCATGTAAATCTAGAGGGAAATGAAGAGGCAGATGCAGCCGCTACAGCTGCATCGTCCTTTCTTCATTTATCTGTCCCTCTTTTCGATGTGTGAAGGGTTGTTAAAACATTTGTTAATTCTCTCTGGCAGGAGTTATGGAGTATGCAGGTCTCTAATAAAATGCGTGCCATATTTCCATATTTCATCCCATTATCAGTTTTACCGATACGAAGAGCAGATGTTAGATTAACTCGCTTTCGTATCGGACACACACATTTCACTCTCAGACATCTGTTTCTAAATGAATTGAACCCATGGTGTGAAACGTGTGATGTTCCATATTCTGTTTATCATATTTTAATCTCATGTCCTGATTTTAACGTTTACCGTTTTATATTTTTTCAAACTAACATTTTAACTCTATATGATTTAGCTGGGGAGCCATCCCACAGAAACCTTTTTGCCTTTTTAATGGCAATTGGTTTTATTCATTTCATTTAAACCTTTTGAGTTTAATTTTATGTGAATTTTATTTTTACTTTCATTTATTATTATAATCAATAAGATTTTAATGTATATACATATACACTCATTTTTTGTATTTTAATATTTGAAAGTTAAGTTGGGTTATCAACAATTTTTTTTATTTAAATTTAATATTTGGCGCAGTTTGTCCTTATTTGACCTTGCGCCATTAAACCCAACCAAACAAACAAACATTAACCAATGACCATAATAAATCGTTCAAGTAACTTTCTTAAACTAATCCGAATTTGTAGTTCTATTTTTAGATTTATAAATAAGCTGAGACAAATGCATATTAATTTCTTCCGAAATTGCTGCGTTAAAAGAGGGTCATAATGTATCTCCATCAAGCAAGTTAAGATCACTTGATCTTAACTTGTTAGGTCCCCTCAGAAGGTTTACTTTCCTTAAGTAAACACGGGTGTCACAATCCCGAGGTTTCGCAGTGATATGTCCTCTTCTTTCTTCTCTTCTCCCTTCTGCTCTTCCTTCCTTTTATCCATTGTTGTTGCCTCTTATGAGGTTGAGGGCTCCCCTTGAGCAGCTTTTCCGCTCTGTTGCTACTAGCTTCTCTTGGGGACTAAATCCCTACGTGTTTACCGAGCATGGAGACCCGTGTGGCTGGAAAGGAGGGTCCTGGTAATTGAGGCCCCCAGACGCCAACCACTTTGGCCTCTGCTTCAGATAAACGGGAGGTGTGTTGTGATCCTCAGCATATCAATCGGCCGGAAATTCCTTTTTCTCATAGAAAAAGGAATATCAGGCACTGTAGGGGAAATTTAAAAATATCAGAAAAGCATGACCTGGTGATTTACAAATTGAGGTTGCCAATAACATTCAAGCAGATATTTTAATTAAAATAAAAAATTTTGCTAATATAAAGGTAACGGTGTTACCCAATGGTAGTTTGAACTTTTCTCGTGGTGTGATATCCGCAAAAGATTTGCTATTCACGCCGATGGATGAAATTCTTGAAAACTTGCAGAATCACAAGGTCTGTGCTGTTGAACGCTTTACAGTCAGAAATGATGGGAAGTTTATTAATACTAAACATTTCATTCTGACTTTTGCGACGCCAGATCTTCCGCAGTCTGTAAAAGCTGCATACATGAATTTGCCTGTCCAACCTTACATTCCAAATCCCTCGGGATGATTTCAGTGCCAACGTTTCGGACACTCGAGAAATGCTTGCAGAGGCAAATTGACTTGCGCTCGTTGCGCAGCAGTTGGCCACGATAGTTCGACCTGCACAGCAAAGGAGGCGTGCGCGAACTGTAAAAGCGATCACCCCTCATTTTCTAGAAATTGTACGCAATGGGTACTTGAGAAAGAGATCACCACGCTAAAAGTAACAAGAAATTGTTCATACCCAGAGGTGAAACGGCAAGTTACCTCTCGCTGCCCTAAACCTGGAGTTAGCTACGCAGCCCGTAACAAAAAAAGTCACCAGATCATCCTCGGACGATGACATTTCATTCGAGGAGATCTCAGGTGACATGCCTTCTAGCTCCGGGAAAGGAGCTTTTTAAATTAAATAATAACTTCCTTTGTTTCATGGAACTGCCATGGTTTGCTATCCCATCTTGATGACATCAAGTCTTTAATGTCAGACTATAACGCCGCATGTGTAGCACTTGAGGAAACATTCCTGAAGTCTACAAATAACATTACTCTGCGTGGGCTCAAATGCTTTCGAAAAGACAGTGGTGATGAAGGTGCAGTGTCTGGTGGTGTTTGTATTTTAACATTCAATAACTTATCCAACACTGTCCATCCATTAAAAACTATACTGTAGGCTGTAGCTGTGAGAATTCACACATCCTGTTTGATTACAATCTGTACTATGTATCTGCCACCACATGATGTCATCCGCCAAGAGGAATTTGATGATTTAGTTGATCAGCTGCCCAGCCCATTTTTGTACTTGGTGACTTCAACTGCCGTAATACTTTGTGGGGAAGTGATGATATTGATTCTCGTGGTCACCAGATAGAGTGGTTTATTTCTGAAAACTGTTTCTGTCTGCTTAATACCAAGGAGAAGACATACTTCCACGTGCCAACAAGAACATTTCAATCGCCTTATCTGGCCATTTGTTCTCCTTCACATCTGCCATTGTTAAATTTGTTTGTGGGGATAAATCTTTACAACAGCGATCATTTCCCTCTCGTCATCTTCCAGACGGGAGGTAGTTGTGTATAGTAACGTTTACCTACTTACGTGTACAGTAGAGCAGATTGGACGCTATTTACACATTCGATATTTGTTGATTATACAATGGTCGTGATCCAAAATATTAATAAAGCCGTTCAAAAGGTCACTGAGGCAATTATATGTGCAGCTGATACTGCAATTCCTCAAAGTTCCTTCAAAATACACAGGCGGTGCAAACCTTGGTGGAATGAAGAATGTCAGATCACCTATAAGAAACAGAGGAAGTTATGATGGTTATTTAAGAGATACCCCACAACGGAGAATCTTATTGCCTTTAAGAGAGCAAAAGCATTAGCTCGTAGAGCTCGTCGTAGAAGTAAGAAGGAATCCATACTTGCTATGTTTCTTCGATAACATCTTCAACATCCAGTAAGCAGTTGTGGAGAAAAGTCAATGACGCGAATGGAATTTACAAGGAAATTTCCATTCCTATATTAAAAACCGGAGCTGCTGTACACTTTTCTCCTAAGGAAATAGCTAACGTCCTTGGTGAAAGATTTTCTAGTGTCTGAATCCCCGACTCTTACAGTCTCTCGTTTTTAAGGATTATGAGTCGCGCTGAGCGAACACCAATTCGTTTCAACCATGGACAAGCATTACCCTACAACTGCGAATTTTGGATGTTAGAATTGAAGAAAGCTTTACAAGAGGCCAATAATACCAGTCCAGGACCTGATGGAATCAGGAATCTTATGCTTCAACATTTAAGTCCAGACTCCCTATTGAACTTATTGCATTTGTTCAATAGGATCTGGACTGAAAAGGAATTTTTATCAGTTTGGAATGAAGCAATAATGAGAACGGTCCTTAAGCCTGGTAAGGATCCTTTAGAACCTTCAAATTACCGATCTATGGCTCTAAAGAGTTGCCTTTATAAGACTCTCGAGCGCATGGTCAACACCTGTCTCATCTATGCCGTGGAAAAAAATAAATGTATACTTATTAATCAGTGTGGATTTCGTAAAGGAAGATTCACTCTTGATAATATTACATTCACTCTTGATAATATTACATATAAATATGGAGATCCAAATTCGCAATGCTTTTGTGCGAAGAAACCATCTGGTCTCCACTTTCTTTGACATCCAGAAGGCTTTTGATCGTACTTGGCGATATGGAAACCTCCGTTCATTATATGATTTTGGTTTTAGTGTTAATCTCCCGATATTCCTACAAAACTTTCTACGCTCCTGTATTTTTAAAGTACGTATTGGAACATTTACATCCAATACTTTTATTCAAGCCGAGGGTGTACCTCAAGGCTCAACTATAATTGTCACTATTTTTATCTTATACATTAGTCATACTTCATCTTCTATCACCTTTAGTTTATGGCACTATGTATGTGTGTACTGCAAATATCTTGCCAAGGGTCAAACATGCGAATAATTGAGAGACAACTACAAACATCTAGTAATAAAATAGCTGCATGGTGTGCCGAGAATGACTTTACATTGTCTCCTAACAAGAGTTGCTGTGTCCATTTATGCAAGAAGACTAGCCTTTACAATGATCCTGATATATATCTCAACAACACTCCAATACCTGTGATCAACGAGATTAAATTTTTTGGTGTGACACCCGACCGAAAGTTACCTTTCTTCCGCATGTTTTACATCTGTGGTAGAAGTGTGGGCGATCGCTTAATATCCTCAAGGTGCTTTCAAATACATCTTGGGGTGCTGATCGCTTGTCATTCCTTCGAGTCTATCAAGCATTCATTTTATCTCGTATTGACTACGGAAGTGTTGTGTATGGATCTGGTAAGTAAGATAGTTCATGATTGCTGAATATGCTTTAAAAACAAACCTAATGCAATAGATCAGCTGATGCGCAATCTTCCATTTGAATGCGTAACTTCAAGTCCATCACTTCTAAATTCGGGACATAATTTTTTTGGACTATGTATAATAAAGTTTTTTTTTTAACCAAAGGGCATTTTTCGTAAGATGTATGGGGCGATTTTTATTTGGTTAGCTACTAAGATAATTCACATGTCAATAGTAACTAATTTCACTTCAGAGGCTTACATATCAGCCCTGAAGAGATTTTGTTCCCGCACAGGTAAAAGTTGCTACAATTAAGTCTAACAACGCTATAAATTTTAAAAGTATTCATTCGAAATTAAAGCCCTTACAACATTTAGTTTTCTTTTTTTCTTAAGAAACAGCAATATTTTATTAAAAAGGAAAGATTTCCCTAAAAACGAAACTTTACTTCCAAAATTAAAAAAAGGTTTTAGTTTCTGTCATGTATTCTTCATATTTGATTATTTAATGCAATCTTTTGATATATAAATATTTATTATCATGCTTATTTTAAAATTAAAAATCAAATTTATTATTTAAAATCCATTTTATGTTTAAACTTTTTTTTTTATCTTAGGAAGTAATTTTTATTTGACTTGTAATATTGTTGGCATTTCATTAGCACCTTATATTGAAAAAAAGTTTTCTTTGAAAGATAAGTTAAAAACATTTTTCTGTTTTGTTTGTTTAAATATTCAGAATGAGTTTCTTAATGAGTATATTTTAATTAATAATTTCAATTTTAATGACCATATCCTTTACCATGAAAAAAATATCATGCTAGAGAATATAAATCAACCGAACGTATTTATTATTTTGCATTGTAAATATTTCACTATTAAAATTATCTTTGAATTTTATAAATCTGTTTAAAGATAAAGAAAATAATACCTTTGTGTAAAATAATATCTTTTTGAATAAACTTCAAAATAATTCATTTTAAGAATAAACTTTTATTTTAATATAAAGCAGCTCTTATTTTAATAAGGAAGCATATTTCACGATCTAAAGAAAATAATTTTATTAATCTCATAATAAATAAGTAAAAATTTTCCCATCTAAGATAACCGATTGAAATTTTTTTACATTTTTATTGAAGTAAAATGTAAGGGTATAAAAGTTATTATTATTATTATTATTTTAAATCTAAGCAGCTATAATTCCTGGTAATAATTTGAATCAATGAAAAACTTGGAAAAAATAATACTGAATGCTTCAGTTTTTGAGAAAAATTGCTCTTAATGATATTATACATCTACATTGTTTGGTTGAGAATATTTCTAATTTCATTAAACGTAACAATAATTTAAATTTTTTTTAAAAGTTCAATATTTTTCTTTTAATTATGTGTCCTTTAAAAAAATTTTTTAATTTTTGATTTAAAAAATTTATAAAAGGTTTATTTTATAAGTGTTTGTATTGATATTGTTATGATTTCATTTAGTTTTCTAAACTGAAAGCAAATGAAGATTTAGTAATAAAGGGTTTTTAAATATAAAATAGAAAAATTTATTTTTATAATTTTGGAAAAATTTTATTGCAAGGTATAACACACGTTCAGCATCTAATGGTCAACAGTTTATCGAGTCTTACATAAAAAAAAAAATATATATATATATATATATAGCATTTAAGAATGGGAATAGAAAATAGGAAATACAATTTTTTAATAAACTAGAAAAATTCATTTATAATTTTTCAAGCCATCGTTAGGAAAATGTTAAAGTGTTAGAATCAATTCCCTCAACAGTGAAAAACTAATACGTAAATAAGTATCCTGACTTAAAAGTTATAAAATGTCGAAAGCGCAATGAAATTTATTTACAGTTATTGAAAACATTTTAAATAAATAAAATAATTCAAAGATTTTGTATTGTAGCAAATTACTATTATTTATTATTCTCATTGCAGAATGCAGTCAAAACTATAACATTGAAAAGTTTGTCCTAAATGCAATTTTTTTAAATATGTACACTACTGCTCAATGATTTCAGTGGATAAAAGCAATAATTTATAACATATATATATATATATATATATATATATATATATATATATATATATATTAATTATATATAAAATGTATAATAACTTCTTGTAAAAATTTATACTTTTTGAAATAACTATATAATAATAGTGAAAAAATAAATAATGGAAATATTACCATTCCAAAAAATTAGTTTATTTGCTTTAAAATGTGAAATTAATTAAAATTAGAACTTTTGAATATTTATATTGACGTAAAATAATACAATATGTATAATGTATATGATAAACAAATCAATTTATAGTCCTCAGGATAAACATCTTTAAATATCATCAAATTCTTTCTAAGTAATAAAAATTATAAAATTATCAACATATCTATATGCATCTGAATAATATGATTTTTCTTAATATAGTAATAATAAATTTGGAAGTTTTAAAAATTTGGATCCTTGAGGAGAACTTTTAATCTATATGTATATTTTATCGCCACAAAAGAATATTATAATTAAATGAGCAAATATCTTTTCAATTTTAAATTAATGTCTAATAAAGACCCATATTCATAAAATAAAACGTTAATGCAACAAAAAAATCTATTTATTGGGGAACTAGTAAAAAGTTAAAGTCATATCAAGAATTTTTCTAGTAGATATAAAATCAATTATTGGTTTCTTATTATTAATTATCCCTGTATTATTTCATTTTATAATATTTTCTAAGATGATGATTAAATAATATGAAAACAAATTTATCCAAATTAGTGTTACAACTTTAGGTAATGAACCGGAGTATTAGATCCTTATGAATTTAGGATTTATAGTAAAATAAAGAGAATATTAAAATTAATATTTTTGGTTAGTTTTTTTTTAATAAAAATTAGAAATTTTTTGTAAATAATTATTTTGAATTTGATATTTCTTCATTTAAAATTTATAAGTAGAATTTTTTTTTTTTTTACAAAAACGCGTAATTATATAAGTTTGTCATATTTCTAATTTATTTCAGAATCACCATTGTGAAAAATATTTTGCATTTCATATTATATTTCTAATTTTCTCTATGTATTATAATATATAAAATATTACAGAATACTCTTATTAGTTATTACATAATATATATTACCTTATTGTGAAATAAAACAAAAGAAGTGAAATCCATTTATACTCCAGTTTCTTTTATTTACAAATGTAGTTAAATAGTCTAATGAAGAAATAAGTAAGAAAAACGGGAAATAGAACAACATGAAAATAATCACCTAAAAATTATATCCAATCATGTTTTCTGAAAATGTAATTGATTTTGTCTATATATAAACGTCCTACGCTATAAAAATGTCTTTACAAGATGAACCATATTGTAGTTGTAATCGCTTTGTTTGGTTATCATATGCTGAAAAGAGATCGAAAATTAGCAAAACGGGTAGTCAAAAAGGTATTTCCCCTTTTAACTTTAATTCCAACGATATTTCATCATATGTTCTTGTTTTAATTTAATTAATTTATAGTTGGAATCAGAAGTGTCAATTATATGAGGCTTTACCCTTATCTCTCTCAGTTCAATAAAATCTATTCCCATTTCCTTTGTCCACTCAAGAAAGATATTTACCATTTTGAAACAGTAAATATATATTCATCTCATGCACTCATTTACAATAATTAAAACAAATAACTTCTCTGCATGTTATTATTTTTGCTTGGCCAAAAGAGGACAAAACCAGTTCCGTTAATCATCTATTGGCAATTCGAATTACTCTAGTTGCTGCTTCATGCATAAAAAATTGCTCATTTTCGGAAACTCATAACGCAAACTTTGCAAAAACAAAACAATAATCAAATTTCAAATGCGCAGCTGTAAAAAATATTTGAAATACCATTGAACGATGAGTCCGAGTTACATAAAATCGAGCTGTGACGTCACGTAATGTTGAGTCTATAGGAGTTGCCAATAGGGGCTTAAGGCTGATGTAGCATGGTGTTTAGAAGAGGCCGCCATCAATATTTATGAAAACCTCGCTTTAGGGATGGGAAGAAATACTTGTAATCAGTATTTTGTAATCGGTATTTTAATGTAACAACCTGTAATCAGTACTTTTTTACCCAAATACTTGTTACTTCCTGTTGCAAAGTTGATGCGAGTTCACATATGTTTCAAGTACGTGCCGAGCGAGTCGTACGTGCTTATTACAAAGTAACAAGGGTTGTTACAAAGTAACAAGCAGGTACTGATTACTTTGTACTTGCTTGTTCCAAAGTAATCAGGAACAACCACGTACTGGCTTGTTCCAAAGTAATAAGGTACAATCGCGTACTTGCTTGTTACAAAGTAATAGTACAACCGCGTACTTGCTTGTTCCAAAGTAATAAGGAACAAGCGCGTACTCGCTTGTTCCAAAATATTCAGTGTAATTACAGTCGCTTTCTATAGGAGGGAGGATGGATAGGAGAAGGGAAATTACAGCTGGTTTAACTGGAAAATAGATGAGGGATTCTTTGAAATTGGAAGAAATCGCTTAAGTAGGAGAGGGGAGCGTAATGAATAAAATAAATTCGTTTTAATATTTTTATTAATAATTTATATAGTTATTAATAATAAAAATTACATTTATATAAACTATAATTTATTAAAATAAAATTTTAAATTTTTATGATAAAAAATAATTTAATAAATTTCAATTAAAAAAAATCGAGTTGCGAGAAATAAAAATAATAGATGGGCTTGAATGAAATAAGCATTTCGTTCATTCCTTTTGATTAATGAAATAAATGAGTTGGGAAAGTTAGTAATCGTGGTGATTATCATTTTTTGTCAAATATATCACGTTTTTATTATTTATTATTATTTTAAATTTCTTTATTTTTAATTAAATTTTTAAAATGTTGTTTTCGTATCCAAAATTCTTCTAATAACTTGAAAAAATAATGAATGGGATTTTTTAACTTTATTTCAGTTTTAAAGATAATTTTATAATATATTTTACATTAATAATATAGCTTCAGTTTTTTACATTAACAAATAATTTATTAACAAACAAATAAATAATTAATTAATATTTTAATTAACTTCAATTTAATTCATTATGAAGTTTTATTTTGAATTTCAATTAAAAATTAATTAATTTTATAAAATTAATTTTTGATTTCAATGTTTGTATTAAAAAATCTAATTTTAAATTGAAAAAAAAAAATTTTTTTTTTGATCATTTGAACATGTGCGAAAATGTTTTTATACTAAGGTATAATAAGTATATTAATAAATATCAATCATTATACTCCAAATACTGCTTAAAATATTTTGATATCACAAACAAAACGCTGCATAGACTTATTGATATTTCCTGAATTTTATAATTTCAAACTACATCGAATTTTAAAATTATATAATTATTATTTTTAATTAAGAATGTAAATTTATTATTTTTAATTAAGAATTGTGAAAGTTTCAATATAAATCCTGGAGTTAATTTGATAACAAAAAAAGAATATATTTTGTATTGAAATTTATTTGTCACAAATTTCTGGACAAAATATAAAATAATTCTTTTTAAATAAATGAACTGAAATTTCTTACAAACTATGATTTTAATAAAAATTTAAAACAATGAAAAAATGTTTGAAATTTTTATAACCTAATTAGATAATAAAAGAAAATTTGAATTAACATGTATGATTCTTTTTCGATAATATAATTACATTACATAATTTAAAAAATTTTAAGCATGAGAGTATTGGCTAAATGCGACAATTTTGCTTGAAAATGTTACCGTGATATATATTATAAAAATATATGACGTAAATTCAGCAATCACTTTGGTGGTATTAAAAATAAAAAATGTAAATATGTATATATAATATAATTTAAATATTTGAAAAACCACCAGCTGTTTGAATGAGCCCCTAATAAATCAAATTTCCAGATATGCTTTGTTCATAACACTAAGTATTTGAAATATTATTAAATCAAAATTTTCATGATTGGAAATTTTATGAATTTTGTTACCATAGTTATTGAAGAAAAGGAAAAGAAAAAAATGTAAAGTTTTACATCTAGCTATTAAAACACTTACATTTTGGGTTTAGTTTACAGATCTTGATAAAAATGTTTAATAATATTCCTTACAAATTACATCTTATTTCTTTATATTCTTATAGAATCGTTACTTTATACCAAAATTGTGAATTAAAATATAAATATCAAGAAGTGTATTTTATATAATAATTTCTTAAATATATGAAAAATATGTAATATTTTTTAATAATAGAATGTAATTAGTTTCAGTTTAAAATATAGTACATAAGTCATGATAAAGTGATAATAGAACATAAATGGTTTATATTTAAAAAATATGTGCTACAAATCTAAAATACACATGGGAAATAGCAAATAAATTTTATTTCCAAGTGTATAATACAAAAAATTTTATTTATTTTTTTAAAAAAACTAAATTCTAAGTATTGAAACTTTTTAAATTAATATTATAATAAATCATAAATGGGAAAAATGTGAAGCTTAATCATAACGCTTAATTAAAACTAGACAAATTTTCTGAAAATTGATTGTTTTCTTCAAATTTCCTAGAACTATTTTAATTTTCCCACCAGTGTCTATCTCATTTTTAGAAAAGCAACAGTATAAAGAACCCTATCTATTTTTTGGTCGTAAAATTCCCCTTCTTCCGTTGGGGTCTGTCTACTGCTGGACATAAATTTTTATAATGAGCATTTTAATAAGGATGGGACTCTCCGTTTTATTTTACGACCTTAAACTGAAAACCCCTTCTTCTACTGTGAAGGTTAGTCTGCTGGACATAACTTTTTGACCAAGGGCTCTATTAAATGGGGACTTTCTCACGGGGATTATTTTAAGCTTGTTAAATACATATTTTGTATTTTATTTTGGTTTCGAGGTTTTTTAAATTAAAAATAAAATGTTTAAATTAAAACTTTTATCGTTATCTTATTTATTCTGCTAATTTTTTTTATTTTGATCAATATAAACATGTATATTTTTTATTCTGACATTGTTTAGTTTTGTCATTGTTTGTTAATTATATTGAGTTTAAAATATTAGAAAAAAAGTTGTTTCACATTTTTTACGATACAATTAATTTTTATTCGTATAATGGGAGTATTGATTTGAACATAATAAAGGCATATTTATATAAGTTTAAAATTTTGAAAGGAAAAAGAAAATGAATAAATTAAGTCAGTTTTAACTTTTCGTCTTTATTTATGCCAAATGTGTATTTTTTAAACTATGGATTAATGTAAATAAAATATATTTATTTTGTTCCCCATTTTGTATTAAATATTTCATAAAATTTAGATTTTTTGTAAAACTGTTTTATATTTTTTGATATTTAATGAATTTTTAAATAACTATTAAAATTACTCTAATATAGAATGATCATATCTACTTAAAGTATATTAAAACAGTATTAATAACAAAGCTAATTTATTTGTCTACAAATTATATAGGACTATTGAAATTAAAACAAGATATTTGTATTAATGCAATTTTTATTTCCGAAGAACCTGATTTATCTACCACATAAAATATATACAAATAAATGTTTTTTTATAAGAAAAATTACAGTTTATTATACTATCACAAATATTAATATAATTATTTTGTTAATGTTTAAAAATATAAAAAAAATTTGAAAATTTTGTTTTTTTAATTAGTTACTGTATTTTTTTAAGCAACTTTCAACAAAAAGTAATAATTTCTTTTT